>VXAD01007887.1:179765-331587 GCA_013399195.1 Dicrurus megarhynchus | reverse complement strand
CGGCTGCCTTGCTGTGACACTGAGCCACAAGAGAACTGTTTAACTGTTTTCGTGTGGAGATGTCTCCATAGCATGAGCAAGAGAGACTCCTCTCCCTAGGTGGACTGAGAAAGTTCTTATAGAGATGGTAAACTGACTCTGGAAAAACCTTGAGGGTTGTTTTTTCGCATTGTCGGTGGGAGGAGGGAAGAAGGTGGGGGGAGGAGAAGTGTTCTGAAGGTTTAGTCTAACTTTTTTTTCCTGCCTTTTAGTTCTGTTAATAAACTTCTTTATGCTTTTAAGGTTTAAGTTTTGTGCCTGCTTTGCTTTTCTCCTGGTTCTTATCTCACAGAAGGAAAATAAGTAAGTAATGGGCATTTTGAACCAAACCACTACAGTGCCCAACCATCCTCTGGGTGAAAAACCTGTTCCTGGTATCCAACCTAAACCTCCCCCAACTCAGCTTCATGCTGTTTCCTTGAGTCCTTACTTTTTTCTCAGCTATTTCCTGTTACTTGGGATCTGCTACCCAGAAAAACTTGCTTCTGCTTGATGTGGAACTTCTTTTGCAATCCTCAGCAATGTTCTAGCATAGAAGAGCCTTGACAGAATCCTGAGAGCACTCAGAGGCCTTTTTGTGTTATGGAACCACAACTTTGGACTTCAGTGGGGAAACAGGATCCTTCACAAGGCAATGCCAGATACTAGCTAGAAATCATAATTTGTTTGAAATAAAACTATTTTCTACTATTTCATATTCTGTTTATTACATAGAATTCCTAGTCTGGAATTGGACAGTTGCCCAGTTGATCTTAGTGGGAATTTTTGCAGTGAAAAGAGATAGTTTATGTAGTGTTGCATATGATAAAGTTCCTTAATGAAATCATGCTTTTATTGGCAATAAAACACACCACTCCTGGTGTACTAAAGTTCTGTAGGTTCTATGGAAGGCTCTGGTGTGTACTGCTCAGAGAGTATTTCTTCTCTTGCAAGCTGTTGAATTTTGCCTCAAAATCCAAAGTGGTAATGTATGCTTTTGGCAACTAATAAGGTGGTTAAAGTTTCTACCTCTTTGAAAGACTGTGTAAAATTTACAGCATATTTGTTCTGACTGCAGAGTTTTAAGAATCATTTGCTGACTGCAGCAAAGCATTACTCAAAAAAAATTTGTTGAGAAATTGGCACTATTTACTGTGCAGTCAGCAGGGATGGCAGGTAACATTTAATTACATATTTAAATGCCTGCATGTTCTGCTGTGAACACTCAAACAAGAAAAAATACCACATTTTATTAATAACACTAATTCCTGGTCTGGCTATTGTTCCTCATGGCAGGTGGTATTGCTCGAATCACAAAGCTGTAATCTAAAGGGTGTTAAAGCAAGATTGATCATTTTCAGAACACATTTTTCAACCTGCAGGATTTTTACAGTTTTTCAGAATTGTCTCAATTTGAGCCATTGCAACTCTGTGCAATGGCATCATTTCCTGCAGTTGCAGCTCTCTCCTTAGGCATTGGATCTTAATTTTTTTGAATTTATGTTTCCCTCTCCTTCTAAGCAACCAACTTTCCTTCCTGCCTTCCTGCCTTCCTGCCTTTCTGCCTTCCTTCCTGCCTGCCTTCCTTCCTTCCTCTTTAAATGGTTACCAATAAACTTGAGTTTAGCTAGCAAAAACAACAAATTATTAAAATTACCTAATTTATGGTAAAGAATTTACTTCCAACTGCAAAAGTATGAGGTTGACTAAGCTCTGCACTATGCTGTCAGGGAACAAGGTGATACTGCCTTCCCCAGCCAGCCTCTCCTAACAGCTTAAAGTGATGATTCTGAGTTTTTTGGGGTTTTTTTCTTTTCAGTTATTTTAATCCAGATACTTCCATGGTGTAGTTCACTTCCTGACTATGTAAGTGTTAGCAACAGTGGAGGTGCAGCAGAAGAAGCTAAAGGCCACTAGACTGATATCAAAGATACTGGAACTTAGCTTTTTGGATGAAGTATAAACTGTCCTAAGTCAAAGTGACAACATTACCAAACCTCGTTACCTTCGAGAAATTGACTTAAGCATGCACACACAAGCTTTGCTGAAATTCTGTTGTGAGCAAGTCTCTTTGAGATTCAGAGGTTGAAGCTGTAGTCTCTAGACATGCTCAGATCCATGAAACCAAACCGGAATTAACAACACACAAATTGACCTGTTTTCCAACTTATGATGAATTTTCTTCTCAGGTTCCAGCTGTGGAACCCTTCTACCCCTCTGGTGCTTCTCTTTTTCTTTAAAGATATACCTTAAACCCAGTATCTTTTTAACTGCAGAAAGCTGATGCTTTATATATTCTGTATATAAGTAGTATCTTACTATTTCTACCTCATTGTGGAACAGTTCTTGCAAGTGGTCTTTCTGGATAATGTTGTTTTCTGTCTCAAAAACTGCACAAGTAATTATTTTTAAGCTCATTTATGATATTTACTGTCTATAATTAAAAAAAAGAATGTTTTGACAAATGGACTGCAGTACAAATTGGTTTTAGTGTTTAGAATCTGTCTCTGTTTACTAGATAAAAACAAAATTAATCCAGACTTTCTCTACAGTATGAAAGCAGCACTAAATTAAATGGTATCTTCTCTATCATGCTGCCAGTGCTGCTAAGAAATACAGCACTAGAAATAAGATGGCACAGTAACTCTCTTGCACTTTAATTCCTGCAAGGCTTCTATCATTTGTTTCTCTGCAATCCAGGATTTCTTTAGCACAGTAAGAAACACAGAGAAGATTTTTGAGAGAGCAAAAGCGTAATTGATAGCATGGTCCTTGACCCATTCCTCAACTAATAAGATCAGTTTTACTCTCTGTGATACCTGAATGTCATGGGGAGTTAATCATCAGAGCTTTTGGTTGTTGCACAGCTCCCATCAGGCTTACTGCACCGTGGTTTCTCGGTCTACAATTTCTTCTCAAATTCATATTGCTTATCCTGTCCATATTATCCTGCTGAATTATTTCTTTGGGCTTTTTACTAATGCATGACACACTTCAGTGGGCCCAACATGGAGTAAATAAACACATTAGGAGTCTACAAAAATTCTGAATTTTGAAGGTGATTTTCAATATTCAGTTTGTCTTTAATGTGACTGGGAATTTATAATCAGCTATACTAGACAGCTACTAGTTAAATATTTTTATTTTTATTTTTCTGAAACCAGAATCAGCATATCTATGTCCCTCTAAAAATAATCCTGTAAGTGCTAGCTTTCTGCCGTTACATCTGCAATATCTACTGTTTCTTTGAGTGCTCTGGAGTTCTGCCTCTTCAGGCAGGTTTTATTGGCACCCACTGCTCAGGAATGAGCTCTGGCCTATGACAATGAGGTTTGACTGAGCAACGTTCCTGCAGGGACAGTAGGTGCAATCAGGGCTTACAAATCACCAGCTGTGCACAGGCTGGAAATGAACCTGTTTAAAAATGGCCTGTTTTTCTCTGAAAAAATGGTTTTAGGTGGGATTTTATCTTCAACAACTCAAGAAAGCCTCTAAAGAAAATAAGTATTTGAGAGGAAGGTATCAACATATTCTAAGTTTCACTATTTTTCCAGCTACTATCACACATCAGGAAGTCTGGGGAAACTGAAACCCTGATTTGTGTTCATTTTTGGATGTGGGCTCTTAGAATGCTTTTCTAGCTTTTGGTGATGTCACATTGATGCATGTAAATAAATATTCAGTGCAAGCTGAAAAGTTTGGCTCAAGTGAAGCATGGCTGTTCTGAATTCCACAGAGAGGTTTGCCCTGTCAATTCACCAAAATAACTTTCTTGCAAGAAAGATCTAATGTAAAATAATCATCAGGACTATGACAGAAAGAATAACTGTTTCTTTGTGGACCAAAATCAGTTAACTTGTGAATCCAGTGGGGGAAAAAATTGACATGGACATAGGGTTGAAATGAAATCTTGCTTCTGAACACTACCTGATATGGAGGGACCTGAAAAACCTGGAGCAAGCTGTTTGTGTTGGAATAAAAATAATAGTTACAAATACCAAGCTGTGAGTTGTAAGCAGGTACCCAAACTAAGCTTGGGAGCTTAGGGATTGGGATTTTGCTGTAGAACTACCTCTCGAAACAATTGTAATGATCCACACCACAAATGACATGATATATGACATTGTATGCCTGAATAGAATTAGTACTTTACAAGCGTGATAAATCCATCTGCCATCCTTCCCAAAGGAAAGAGGAATTTCTATAGCTTCCTCTGCCTCACACAATCCATTTCAGCTGAATTCCAAACAACAGTTGGGCATGGTAGGTTTCCCAGCCACTTGTACATTCTCTTGTAATAATTCTTTTAGGGGAACTCAGTCTTCCTGTTATTAGTCAGAATGTACTTTATAATTGCCCACTGCTTCAGTCTGCCCTAACTGTTCAGAATTAAGAGACAGTTCAGAATTAATAGATGGGAAGTTTCTATTTTCTGCAGTTTTTATGACTTTTTTGTTACATTGCATCCTGCCATTCAGTCTTTGGAAAGAACAGAGAGTGTTGTTTGCCAATAGGCAGGGGAGAGGACTTTGCAGTCATCTATCATTTATTTTTAGTTTCAACAGATTTTAACATGAAAAAATGAATGATGTAATCAGTTTAGTTGGCAAACGCTGTCTTGGTCTAGGCACTGTGAATAAACAGCATTGTATTAGTAATTTTCTTCAACAAGGAAAAGGATTCATTTGCAATACAATTGTGTACTTGTGCTTGCATTTACCTTACTGACTACAGAGCATGCCAAAGTATCTGCAGTCTGGTTTTATAAAAGCTACCTCAAGACCATATTTAACAAATATAACTTCATTTAACATAGTATTCCAGTTCAGGCCTGTGTAGCAATAGCACGTAAAACCACTGTTTTAGAAGGAAAAGGTGGGGAATGGTTACACAATCAAGTAGGAACAGTTAGTCTAGATGACCTTTATTCAAAGCCCAGGGAGGCGTGTGTTTAGTTACCAGTGACAGCTCAGTCCATTTATTCAGCTTTCCATCTACAAACATGTCTACTGTGACCAGCCTTCAACGTTCACCAAAAAGCCTTAGTAACCCTTTGTATAACCTTGTAGGAGCTGCTCTTCCCATGCCTCACAAGTCCCTACTTCTTATGGTACCACCTGCTTATTAGCCATATGCATTAGGAACTGAAGCTGTGGAAGTTGTACTGAACTGAGTTTTGGGTGACCTTGACAAGGGAGCACTTCTTCCTCTCTGTTCTCCTTCCCTGACCTGATTTAGATATTTGTGTTATGGTCAGAGAAGCTGCCCTGCATGGATATGATTCTCTCCTGTGACTGTCAGAGGATGAAAGGCCAGGCCAGAGATGGCTTATCAGACTTCTTAACAACTCTGTTTCTGGGCCAAAGATTCAGTTAATTATCTAGTGGTAACAGCTGATAAGCAATGTACAATCATGATATCGAATTGAAGCAAAGAGTCTCAAAGCCAGACTAATCTTCTTGCTGCTTTTAGAGGAAAGAAGGCTTATATTCATCATTCATCCTCTATGTGTCTTTTCCCATTCTGTCAGGACTGCTGAAGTACATATTGGATAACTTCTTTAACGTTTCCTCTCTCCATAGGTTGTGGTCCTATGAACCCGAGACTAATTATCACCTTAGATGAAAATGATAGTACTAGAGGGTTTTCTAGGAGTTACAGCTCAAGGTGATGATGCTTGCGAGTGAAATGAGGTAAGGAGGATGTTCATGCTTTCATGCAGTTCACAATTTCCCTAAGATCTACAGGCTTGCTGTATCTTGGAACAGTAAGACCTCAGGGTTCTTCTAACAGATAGAGGTCAACAGCAATGCCTAGTTCAAAGCCCACGGCAGAGGTATCTGTAGCTTTTCCTCTTTTCTCATGCACTGAATTTCTCTATCAAAGGCACATTTCTTTGATGTCTTGTAGGTTTAAACACCCAAAAGACAAAGCATAGCTGTTGGCAACCTTTCAAGGCTTGTGCAGAAAAGCCAGACTGCAAAATTCACAAAAAGAAATTCAGCTGAAGAGTTTCAATGAACTACAACTAACAACCTTCAGTAACTGTGCTGAGCAGACATCTCAGGATTTCTTGTGTGAACAATGGAAGCCTGGAAGAGAAGGCTGGGAGATAAATGAGACTGTCTTGCAGAGTACTTGTATTAAAAGTCTTCAGTGATTTTCAAAGAAAGAAAATTTACCTGTAGTGTAAAAATATTTATCTTTGCCTGCTGATGAATTTTATCTTGGTGGGGGATTTGAACTTTTTCTGACTATTTTTAAATGTAGAGTTACAGAATAGTTTATATATTTGTATATGAGAAAATAATTATTTATATATATGCTTGGCTATATTTATACATACACAGATATGTTCCCAAGATGTATTTGATCAGAGAATTGTTGCATTTTTTTATTGAACTGAGGAGAAGCAGCTGCTTGGAAAAAAATACAGTTAAAGAAATTAATCTGAAAACTTCTTGAGACCAGAAAAATCACTACAACTTAAGAGTAATTTATCATACACTATTGTATAGCAAGTTTCTCAGTTATTTGGGACCACCCAGATAATTTTTTTTCCTGGAGCATGCAGCCTCCATAAGTTTTCTCAGAGTTAAAGGCTTTAGCATGGTCTTTTAAAATTTCCAGCACTTATCTACAGGCAACTTTTTACCTGTTTTATGCTGCATGTAACTGTATGGTTCACACACATTTTATAAAGAGTAAATAACAATATTGTGTGTCAGCCTTCACTTTGATAAGCTAAAAAACTGTCAGGTTGATTCTTTGGTCAAACCAGCTGTCGAGTGTTTACTTGCATGTCCCTGAAGGTCGATGTCATATGGGATCAGAAATTGCAGATTGTGTAATGTTAATCTGGTTTAGTGTCAGGATGCAGTGGAAAAGGCAGGAGGTGGGAGGAACAGTTTCACTTGGGAGACGCTGCACAAACATGGTTTATAGGAGGCTTATCACTTTCAGCTGATAGGTGGGTTATTACTTTGCCAACCTGTAGCCACTGTTGATTATTCAGTAGGGTTCTACATGAATATTCAACATGGTGTTTTGGAAACTAAATGCAAACTGCTGCCTTTAAACACGTCAGCCCCAAGAAAACTCCCTCGGCATACATCCACAAATCATTCTAAACATCCTGTGTTTTTTTAATGTATAGATTTGGGTGTCCTCGGGAGCTCTGGTCTATTCAAGGAGTACCCTTTGGTCTCTGTTTTCCAATAAGCACTTTTGTGAGAGGTGAAGAACAGCAGCTTGGTATTTGATGAAAGTTGCATAGCTTCTTAAAATGCTTGTCAGACAGAAGAAATTATATACTCAGATAAAATAAAAATCTCTTGATGCTGGCCATAGCTCATTGCAATCAGCTATGATATTAAAATGCAAGTACTAGTTTTCATTTTCTCCTTGAATTAGCTTTATGTAGAAGGACTTTTAAAGGGATACTTCCATTTTGATTATTAAAATTGCTGACTCGTTTGCTTCTGAAGATTTCAGGTATGCGGTAGCTGCATTTCCCAGTGAAACTAATTTGCTTACCTTTTCTTGTCAGGGTCTTAATTTGGACCCAAGTGTCCTTATTTTAATTGAAAAAAACAATTAGTCTTCTTCATGCAAGCCTACATGGCTTATCTTCATTTAATAATCAGTTGTGTAATTGGTGTTCAGATACAGTTTAACTGAACAAATTGCAGCATTTTGCCTATGTGGGGTTATTTGAATACTGAAAGTGCAGCTTCCTATAATGCAATCAATTCCTTGAGGGCACACAAATCCTTGCCTGACCTTTTGAAATAAATTAGCAACAGAATCCAAGGGTTGGTATTCTGATGTAAAGGTTGCAATGAATGCCATCTGTCGGGTATCAGAACAGTTTAATGAAGGCCTCTTACATCAGGTGCTCTACAAGTTCAGGAAGATGCTCTGGGGGCTCTGCTCTGAGCTGCATCCAACCTGTGTATTCTGGCAAAGCTGGACAATTTGCTTTCCTATGCCTTAATTAGAGAATCTATCTGAAAGCTGCAAAAGACTGCACTTTCCAGTCTTTCCACAATGTGTGAGGGATCCCTGTGATGGCTTGCTGAACAGTGTTAGTGGCTCCTGAGTCTGGCAGCAAGATGGAGGCTCATGCAGTTGCCCTCCCATGCTGGTCCTTGCACCCCTGGCAGTGACCACCGCTCCCTCTGCGGGATGATGGGGACCCTCTCCTCTTAGGCTTGTGGTGATGGGTATCCCACATCCCTGAGACTCTCCAGAACAGCCCCAAGTGAGGGTGTTGGGGTCTCCATTGTTCTGGTGAGGTGACTGGGGCTCCCTCCTGTGCCATGTGTCCCTCTGCTCCGTCTCATGTGGGCAGAAGCCTTTAGTCATGTAAGCTAAAAAATTGTTACCGTACTTTGGGGGAAAAATCCTCTGGCATGGATATCTGGCCCTTCTCCCCACACCACCTAAGATAACGTGGCTCTCTCTGGTCCCAGAATTTACCATCCTGGTGATACTGTGATATATGTGGCAGGGAGAAAGGCCTGGTCATCATAGACTGGAGAGTCTTCCATGAGCCACAGCCCTAGGTGGAGCTCCAAGAGTTTGTCAGACTTTTCTCTGTCTCCACACAGTCTGTCAAAACTAATGCCTCACCCTTCCTCTACACAAAGTCTAGTAAAAAGTGCTGACTCTCCATCCTCGACGAAATTCAAAACTCAACTGGACAGGACTGAGCACTGCTGTAGTGCTGTGTGATGACTCTGCTTTGAACAGAGGGCTGGACAAGACCATCTCCAGAGGTCCCTTCCCACCTCAACCAGTCTGGGATTCTTCAATGTAAAATGGTCCCCCGTTTTGGGGGAGGGAATCCTCTTTCTTCCCATAATACATGCAAGTGGAAATACAGTATTACCAAACCAAATGAATTTGTTTATTCTTTGACAAAAAGTGATGACAATGGGAGCACACAGAAAGATTTGACAGAATTGGACTGATATGAAGGTGGTTCTCCAGACCACCTTCATCTCAAGAAAGGGTAAACTGATTTCAGACTGAACTGAGAGAGCTCATTTCAGTGTATCCCCTACTTGACATGATACTCTCCAAACTCAGAACAAAAAGGTTAAGATGTCTGCTCTTATTATTTTTCTAAGGAAATGCAATGAATAAAAATTAAGGGTTTTTTTCTTATGTCAAAGAATTTGACTGTTTATGTCAAAATCTTTGAAGGTGCCCAGTCCTTTTTATCCTGTTTGCTTTGTATTAGTTCTGAAACAGAAATTCTTTCAATTGAACCAGAAATCTTTGTCAGCTTGAAATTGGAGCATCAAATACACTAACTGTTATTACATAACTATTTCCATTTTTGTTAAAGCATGTCTGTTCCACAGCAAGTTTCTATAAGCAATATATAAATGAGGTTTTGAAACTCAGTTTCAAAAATCAGGTTATATAAACTCAGCTTTGAAATATAATTTTTTGCTACAAGAATTTCAGACTGTCTTAAGACAGACTGAACGTAGAATATCTCCCTCCTATTATTCATGGCAGAACATTTGCTGGTCTGGAAATTCCATTTCTAGGAGAAGTATTTGGAACCAGATGATCCTTAAGGTCCCTTCCAACCCAAGCCATTCTATGATTCTTTGAAAAGAAATGGAAAATTGAATTTGCACTTTTAACACTTAAAGCAGATTTTCACAGCCTGCCAATGAATGACCAAATAAACTATGAATGTTATGTATTTTAGCATATTTGACCAAGACTGTCAATAAATAAAGTTAAAGCTCCTAGAATGAGAGACAGGAATGCTAATTTCTAAATTTTCGTTATCTGCTGCACCAGAGTCCCTGGGAGAGTAAGTACAAATTGGACATCTGCTGAATTTACATTACAGCAGTGTGTATGGGCAATGCACTCTGGACAAGAGCAAGAGAAATCTTAACTGAATTTACAGGGAAGTATTTTTACAGCTCTTACCGATCTTAAAATCAACTAGAGGCAGATTCTGTGTTCTTCATAGAGAAGATGAATGTTTAAAAAGCCCACAACTTTTAGAAAAAGGTAATGGTGAGTTTCTGAATGACCTTGGGAACCACATACTTTTACAATGAAGAGACACAGAGCTGCTTTCAAGGTTTCAGATTTATTAAAGCTTTCACTCACACGCTCCTTGTCCTGTGAGCATAAGGACAAACTGGTGTTAGCTAGCCATTAGTTACAGAGGCGTGTAGCAATGCCAGGTGGGAGGAGCTTTATGCCATCCTTGAACATTTAGCAGTTGCTGAGCTGCTGTCTACCTAGAGTATTCAGTGCATTTCCAAAAGGCAAAAAATATCTCCTCTACCCATTAACTATGGGTTCACCGTACTCAAGAGAAATTATTCCTTTGTTAGAAAATGTCTCTTCTGACTGCCTTTAAAACAAAAAAAAAGGAAAAAATATATAATAATTTTTTTCTCTGAGTAACAAGGACCAAACCAAAGGGGATAAATACACTCATCTGAATGGCTGACTGTTTCAGATCAGTGGCATTACTGTACAGAAAAAGGTGCTCATGCATGAGGAGAGACTACAAAGCTGGGTTCCCAGACTACTGTATGCTATCTGTATTTCCCTTATCAGACAGGGGATCTAGCTCTTGAATAATCTGTTCTGAAAAATTTCATATTCTTATTCAGTCCAAGGTCCACTGAAGGCCTAAGGCAGCTTCAGCTTAACACAAGAATCTTAAAGTGAAAGTAGTTACCAAAGCTATTAAGGTTATTATTTGCTGCAACACAGCAAAATTTGCTTCTGGCATAGCTAGAGGAAATGCCCAGCTTTGAAGCACAGCTCAAATTTGCCCACCTTGAGAGGCCTTAGGCTCCTTCAGCTGCCCTGCACACACTGGATGCTTAGCTCTGCCCTTGCTCAGGTGAGACACAGAGTTTCTGCAGCAGCTTCCTTTGGCAGTAAGGAGCAGCTATAGCAAGTGAGGACATCTCTCCTGGAGCCAAGCCAAGCCTGCAGGGGCTGAGATCAGCACCGAATATGAGGGGGTGCCCTAATCCGGCTCTTAGAAATGCTGCGCTGCTTCCCACTGCTGCTGCTCCACAAGGCAGCTGTTAGCTCTGCCAGCTCAGGTGTTCAAACTCCATTATCCCAAAACTGCACTTTGGTCCTGCCCTGATGCTCCTGGGAATGACTGCTAAAATTCAAAAGGAGATCTTGTGAATATAGATGGTGTCATGTTGTGGAAATGTCTTTCAGCAAACAACAGGTTTTTCTTCATCCAAATTATGAGTAATCACTCAGAGTACTTTCTTTCAAAAGCAGTATTTATTTTTTCATCCAGATAAGACACATTACATACTGCATAAAGTAAAAAGTACTGCTAGGAAAGCTGCATTTAACTGAGATAACAAAAAAATATACATAAATTGCACTTGAGAAAGTAGGCTTTATCCCAGAAGAATATAGTAAATAAAAAGCTGATGAGTGGTTTGAAATTAGGACTCTTTCTGAATTGCCTTCGAAAATGTATTTATTTTGGGGGGGTTCCACTTCTACCAATAAAACTGAACCACATTAGTTTTTTTTAAAAGCTTTGCTCTTTAAGTTAAAATAGTGTGTAAACAACGTAACAATTATACATGGACAAAAGAGGGAAAACAAGTATGGAGATACACTTTTGCAATTTCTGCTAATAAATAAAAAGGAAAAATTTTGCTGATATTTGGGTTCACCAGGGTCATTGCAGCTTGGGGCTTGGGTTTTGTGGAGTTTTTCCCAGTTCACATGTATGTTATCATCCCCACACTGCCACATGAAGCCCATCCTCCTGCACTGGCTGGGAGCATGGTGTCTGTATGGCAGCAGGAAACAGTGAATGGTTCCATTCCTTAGTCAGTGTCCCAGGAGTAATACTTTAAACTTTGTGACAATCTTAGCTTATATTTAAGAAGGTAAACCCATCATTAAACAAGAGGATTTTTTTTTACTTTGCATCTGAATTTTTCTGCTGGACCCTGGCATCCACTGTTGCCTTTATCTAACTCAGCTGAATTCTCAGCTGTTCAGACTTTAAAAGGAGTATCCATACTATCTACCTTTGTGTATCACACTTAGATATCCAAATCAGATTTCTAATCTTTCTATATAGCCAAAAGACAGAAAAGAAAGCTCCCAAACTGGGTGATTTCAACCTTTGGACTAAGGCTCACTACGGGAGAGCCTCTCCCAGTTGCCTCTGGGGGTAACTCGGGCTCCCAGACAAGGCTGAGTGCCCCCGATCAGGAGGCAAAAGCCCCCCTCACAACACGCGGCTGTGGGGGTGGGACTGGGCGAGCAGGCAGTGCTGCGTGGCACACACCTGGTGCAGCACTGCCTGCTGCACAGCTTCCCTTGGGGGGTGGGAATTAAAGGACCAGTTAGAGCACAAAGCCTGGTGAAACGTGTGTATCCTGCAACCAACGCTAGCTATGAAGTCAGAGTGCTTAGGCAGGATTCAGTCAGAGATCTACACAGAGTGTGCTGTCTCAAAAACAAGCTGTACTGCCAAGGTCTTGCATGCAAATTTCTTCCAAACTTTGCTAAAAATTATGGAAGGGCTGGGTCAATCTTATTATTAAGCTAGAGACAGAAGAAGAATGAGATGTTCTTTAAATAGTCCTGAACTACAAAATGAAGGTGGTAATCTTTGGTTACAGGGCTGTTCTTTTAACGTGAATTGCTTTGAAAAATGATGAATCACTTCCCAAGTAAGCATTCAGGAGCATTTTTAAATAGACATCTGGGAGCCAGAGAGGAAAAATTAATATAAATAATAAAACCCCACACTTTCTGAATCTCCAAGGTTAAAGTACAGGAAAGAAAGTAACACATTTCTAAGGGATCTTTCAGCAAAGTTTTGCTAAAAATTATAAAAAAACCACAAAATACTTGAGCTGATTAAGAGGGAAAATGAGAACATTAGGGTGGTTTTGTAACTAACCTATAGAGTACTAAAACATACTGGTTTGAAGGCCTTGTATTATTTTATTTTATAGAACATGCCATTTTCCACTAATTGCAATTATTACTGTCAACCTACTTCAGTCTTTCAGAGACAGAAAGACAAGAGCCAACACAGACAAGACGATTCAATGCAGCCTATGTCTACTATAAAACATAAAACCTCAGCCATTAAATGTGCCACCCTAATCCCTCTGTTACATTCATGATCAAAACTCCAAACTTCTTTGCCAGACTTAAATCTGCCTGTTTTTTTACATTTTTGGAGCAGCATTTGAAAATCCTTAGTTGATTTGGAAGGATTATTGTTTTTACTTTTTCAGCTAGAGCACTTTTGTAATAGTTTAAAAGGCATAGGAAGCTATGCTGTAGCTTTTAAAGTGCTAATTTTATTATGAGGTGGTATTTAGTAGTATTCTTCTGGAAGTTAATAAATGATGTACATTTTCCATGACTGTCAGACATTGCTTAATGAGTTAATATGCTTCAGCAAAATGCAATTAAAAAAAAGAAATTCACTGTCAACAGTTTAACCACGGCAATACACAGAGCTGGAATGAGACAACTAACCTCAGATAACTAAGATTAATGCATATATGACAAAGTTATAATAATCCATATTTAAAACAAACAAATAAAGAAACCCCAAACCAAATAATGATAATTAAATCTCAAACACAGTTTTGTTTCCCAGTAACACAACTGCAAAACAGATCAATATTTTCAACAAACAAGTGCCCTATTTCATCTCCTCCACAGAAAAACACAGCACTCCTCGAACTGCTGCGAGGAGGATCCAAGGGGAGGGCTGTCTTGCCCCTCTTGTGTAGAGGGGGCTCCTCTTGGGCAACTGTGGGGCCACTCTGGGTAAGGGGCGGGAATCCAGATCAGGTAGGTAGTGACCAAAATCAGTTCCAGCCTGCAGGTGTTTACCTGGGGGCCAGGCAGGAGCCCCCTCTAGCAGAAGCACCTGGGTGACGGCTGCCATGGAGCCACCACGGCAAAAGTACCAGCCTCTGCACCCCCTACCACCCTCAGTGTCCTGGCTTCTGCCAGCATCTACTAATTTCAGCACGTGATTTGCTCGAGTGTGAACAGTGAGATTTGACTTTATTGATGTGTTATTTCATGTAGTGACGGATTTTCTGCATTCTATCTCACTCTGTTGGGCCAGAATGCTGGGACGTTCCCTCTGAGAGTGGGGCAAACCATTTTGCACTCATACAGGCTCAAATTCTCCCTTCATTTATACCCACCAGAAGACCCTACCTACCATCAGGAGAGCTGAGGAGGTAGAAATGGCAGCAGAATTTGAGTGTAGGAACTGGTGAGTGAAAAACAAACACAACTCTATTTCACTGCCAGCTACCACAAATACCTACACACCTGGTATTTATATTCAGGTGGGCACTGTGTACCTAAGGACTGCAACTGAGCTTTTAAAATCTCAACCTTCAGAATCTAGCTACAGATAACCACAATCCTAAAACCTTGGATGCTGATACATAAATGTATGATATACCTGTTTAGTTGCCATGGCACTAATCAGCACAGCAATGATTTTTGCTAATCGCAAAGGCAGGCTAGTAGCAAATTTCAAATGATTAGTGAGTAAAGGTCCTCAGAGCAATCCTGCTTGAAGGTAAATGTCCAGTAAGATGCAATTAGTGTGTCTGGTTTTTTCTTTTCTTTTCTTCCTTTGTTTTTCCTTTTTTATCGGGGTGGTCTTGAACTGCAGACACAATCACAACGCTCATGGTGATCCAGCTGTATATCTACCAAGGACATGTTGTTCCTGATTCTTCCTCTTCTTCTGGTATGCCCAGCCTCAGGGACAAACTTCAGCACCTGGAAGGATCAACAAAAATGCACTGAATTAGAAAACGCTGTTGGAGATCTGAGGAGATCTGAGTGTTGGGACCCCAAGGGCACCAACAGCCCTTAATGGCCCTGACCAGCATTAATTTGGACACAGTTTTGTTTTATTTCCAGGTTTTTCTTTGCACTCTTTGACATCCTGCTGTACTGTTTGTCCTGGAGCTTGGACAGACTGTATTATTTCCTACATCAGGTATTTTTATATCTTGCAGTTTCCTAACCATACCCAAAATTGCTCCTTTGCATGCGAATGATCCAGCATGTTTTCTTTGGCTCATCTTTGCAGTCCCATACATATTTGAAGTGTCCTGTCCCTCCTCTCCCTTTTGCAGTATTTTTGCTCTAAAGAACAAGGAACACTTTTTTATGCAATTTGAAATTTCTGAAGCATGTATCACTAGAACTGGTCCAAAACTTAAATACTTGTGGAGGGCAGAAGGAGATGAAGGAGCTTGCACAAAATATGTGTCAGATCCCTCTGAGTTTCTGTGGACTCTGAGTTTTGTTGGCTTATCTTAAAAATCTCTGCCTCAACCTAAATGATTTCTGAGGAATTTACTGTGAATAATGTCAAACAAACAAGCAAACAAAATTATTTCCTAGGGAAGTATTCACTGTACAAGATGCTTTTGAAAAAATTCTGTCTAGGCAAGGTGATCTTGAGACCCATAGGAAGGGGGTTGTAGGTTGTAAAAAAGATGAGAAAGAGGCAACAAACACAAGATGCAATAACAAAAAAAAATTCTATTTGGGTATAGGTAAGAAAATACTGAGAGTGGTTAGACACTGGAGCAGGTTGTCCAGAGAGGCTGCAGAAACCTCCACACAGTCAAAATAAACAGGATGAGACCCGGAACAACCTCATCTAACTTCAGCATTTTTCCTGCTTTTATGGGAGATCGGGTAGGAGACCCTCAGAGACACCTTCCAACCCATATCATTACATGAATCTGACTCCCTGAAAATGATCTTGTGAGCATCTTCCCAAATCTCACAGCACACTGGCCAGAAAGATATGCGTAATTGTCAGACTTGTGTACATGGAGAATCTGAAACTGGTTTGCTCAAGGCTATGCAACACATTAGTAGAAAAACTACCAGTGGCACTATGTAGTCCCTTCCATTTAGAAATTTACTGATGGGGAGCAGGACACGGAGATAGCAAGGCTGCAGCTGCACAGCTGCATAAGCAGGTGGGTCAGTGCTGCTCAGTGTGGCCTCAAGCACTTGAGTCCAGAAACCATGCACCAGTAAAGCACTAGAGCTAACAGGTCTCACCTTCTGGCAGGCTGATGTGACTCATGCTACCTTGGCCAAGTGACTGCTAGATCAGCTGGATTTCTCTTGCTTGGTCCAGGATGGTCAGATGTCTTTTAAGCGCATGACCTTCCAAAACCAGTGGCCAACTGGGAAATGGGACCTCAACCTCTGAAACACCTCAGCCACTGCAGCACCCACATTTCTGCCCTAACAGATCATACTGATTTATAAGTAACAGATTGCTCTGTTACTCAACAATGCTTTTTTTTGTTTTTAAAGTACTTTCTATATTTTGATGTTGTAACACCACAGAAGAGTTGAGATGGTTTTGGAAAGGACAGGGAGTAAGAGGCTGTGTGCCAGATCAACAGAGTGTGAGCATTTTCAACAGAATTAGAAAGTCTCAAAACTTAAGTGTGAAGCACTTGCCAAAGGATAACCAGAGATGCTGTGCAGGGTGGGTGGGGAAGGGCAGGCAGGTTAGCAGCTCTCAAGACGAGCCCATTTGTTCTCTGCCACTAAGGCCTTGAGGCTAAAAAAAGTCATGAGATACAACAAAAGTGGTAAGCACTGAACACAGTCTAATATTGTGTTCTCCCTTTTGTGATGAAATTTATATTTAGCCTATGTAATGCTGAGAGGAAGGACTGTGCCTAGCAAGGTCCTTCATGCCGCTGTACTGTTGGGAAAATAGAATTACTTTGTCCTGTTAGAAATGCAGAAACATGTACTTTTATTATTTTTTTTAAAGCAACAAAAATATAGTATCTTTGAATTGATTTTAAACAGTGGCTGCATCCATATATGCAATAAATCCCGATGGACACTAGGACAATTTGCTGTACCACACTGCAGTCCCAAGCACAAAGGGACTGAACCCAATCACATTGCTGCAATTATTGCAGAGATAAAAATAGACCACATCTTCAAAGATGCTTTTTTTAAGAAAACATACTTTTAAAATCAAGCACAGATGCTGACGCTGAACCCATGATAAATTCCTTATTTAAAGAAGTCTCTCAGCAAAATCTGACGAATCCAGATGACTGGCACTTTGCAAGATCATGGGTAGGTAGATCTGATTTTTCCAGCTGAGAGCAAATCAAAGTATGCAAGGGGATGTGGACTGTATTTAAGTTAACAGACCATCTGACAGCTTGGGGACTTTCCTCGTGTTTTTTATTAGGAAGCATGAACACAGTATATAGGCTTTGCTGACAAGAAAATGAACTGTCAGGCACTTCCCCAGACAAGACAGGAAAACAGTGACTGAACACAGCTGAAATTATCAAATCATAGAATTGTTTAGGTGGAAAAAGACCTCTGAGATCATTGGGTCCAACTGTTATCCCAGCACTGCCAAGTCAACCACTGACTTCTGTCCTGTAATGCCACATCCCATACGCTTTTTGAATACGTCCAGGAATAGAGACTCCCATTTCCCTGGGCAGCCTGTTTCAATTTTGAACACCCTTGCAGTGAAGAAAATTTCCCTTATGTCCAATCTAAACCTCCCCTGGTGCAACTTGAGACACTGTGCTCTTGTTCTGCCACTTGTTATCTGGGAGAAGAGGCCAATCCCACCTGGCTACACCCTCCTTTCAGGCAGTCAGAGACAGTGAAAAGGTCCCCCCTGAGCCTCCTTTTCTTCAGGCTAAACACCCCCAGCTCCCTCAGATGGAAGATTTGTGCTCCAGACCCTTCTCCAGCTCTGTTGCCCTTCCCTGGATTTGATGTGTGAGCTCGGCAGTGTCAAGTACAGGGGGACGGTCACTGCCCTGGTCCTGCTGGCCACACCATTGCTGATCCAGGCCAGGATGCCAGTGGCCTTCTTGGCCACCTGGGCACAGTCTGGATCATGTTCAGCTGCTGTCACCAGCACCTCCAGGTCCTTTTCCACCAGGCAGTTTTCTAGCCTGTGGCACTGCCTGGGGTTGTTGTGACCCAAGTGCAGGACCCAGAACTTGGCATTGTTGAACCTCACAGTTTGTCTCAGATCCAGCCTGCCCAAATCCCTCTGTAGAGCTACTTTAATAGCTGATCACAGAACTGATATTCAAAGCTCTCTGTCTCACTTCTGCCTAATAGTTTTATTTTCATCTAAGTACAAGGGGATCTGGAAGTAAGGCCATTTCTGGTGACCGCAGTTGATGGAAGACAACCCTTTATTCTGCAAATAGCTGCTGTTTATTCATCACATGGCCAGGTCCTTAAAGCTGAAGAACTACTGAATTAATGAGAACAGTTCAAATAAATTCTGTTTAGGACACTTCATCACTCGTTTTTTGATGGGATCAGTAGCTGTAAGAAAATATGGATATGACAGGTCCAGAATGCTCAAAAGGTTGTTTTTTTCGTTTTTTTTTTTTTTTTGTGGGGGTGAAAAAGAACAACCTTGTAGTTTTCAAATTAAAGGATCAATGCCTGCCACTTCTTATCAAATTGCAGTGCCTCAGCTATTCAGATCATTGCCTCACAAAGAGCATGTAACTACAGTCATACCCCTCTGATCAAACACTGAGTAAATTATGGTCATAAAACTATTAAAAAATTAAAATAAAATCAAGACACATTATTCTGCTTCTGAGCTGGATTTGATGCTTATAGGCATATACAAAAAAAGGTGCAAGAGGGCATTTTCTGTGCAGCGAGCCCCACAGGAGCACACAATATGCTGGATGGCATTTTAATTTGTAGATATGCCTGAGCATCTGAGAAGTTTCAAGGTGAGATGATTGTAGCCAGTGCATCACTTTCCTTGGGGGCAGTGTTGTAGGAAATATAAAGAAAATGCTTACATGGGTTTCTTTGCCAGCAATCTTGCTCATTGATCATGTATTGAATTTGGATGCCAGCTTCTGAAACCCTCTTTAAATGAGAGCAAAGCCATTACAAAAACCAGGATCTGGAAGCTGAAGCCAGAAAAACTTCAAGTGGAATTAGGGCACACTTGTTTAAGACAGGCCCACTCAGCACCTGGACAGCCCTCCAAGGAACTGTGGGGTTTCCAGCCTGTTTGAGGACTGCCTTTCCAGGAGGTATCAGTACCAGTTTGGGTTGTGCTCCGGGGGCAGCAGGTGCTCTCCAGTGGCCTGTGGGAGCACAGGGGGTCAGGGCTGATGGCCCCTATCACCTCAGCAGAAATGTAAGAACACCTCAACATCAGGGGCTGAGGGGAGCAGAGTGGCAATGACTGCCAGGAAGAGGACCCAGCTGGAGATAACCTGTTCACCCTGATCCATACATGGCATGCCTCCAGTAGAAGCTGCAAAAAAGTAGTGACTACAGAGAATGATTCACCTGAAATACCCACCTCTGGTGGTGCTAGCTCTGGGGACTAAGAAAGGAGTCCAAAGCTTGGACTCACAGTGTTAGATGGGTAGAGCCAGATGAGGTGAAGCATCCCTTCAGCATTTACTGATGGTCCTAGCCAGGTATCACTGACCCTTGGAGTCAGGCAACATTTAGCCATGACAGTCCATGATGGCTGATTTCTGTTTCATTAAAAAGCAAAGAGTGATAGCAAACCCAGTCAAAACTTAAAAAAAAGTTTCCCACAGGCATTTTTGACTTATCATTTACTTATTAGTAACAATAGTAAAATTGTTTTTAAAATTCTTGACCAGTATTTTGAGCACCAATAGGAAAATGAAGTTCCACTCAAAAATCAGCTTTTTGTTTTCTGTCTGATTAGCTTAAGAAGGCTACAGAAAATCAATAACATGACTGTGGCTTACCCAATTCTAATTAGCTTCATATTCTTGTGACAGAGGATGGTGAGCAACTCTGGATGCTATTTTAGATAGTGAAATTTGTACTTTGCAGAACTTATTTTAAAATTCTGCTAAGCAGCATTATCTAATCTCCTTCTGCACATCTAAAAATAACACCATTCTAGCATGCAAACCAAATTATATTTGTCTGAGATTCATGAAAGAGGAAGCATCAAAAGTGCAAAAGTTTCAACACAGATCCAAGTTCTGATAGACATAAAAAATCTTACTCTGCAATTTTTGAAAGTTATCTAATCCAAAGGTCACACACAGTTTAGCTGTGCTCTAAGAAGCCGAGCATTATGGGAATGTGGTTCATAATTTAGCACAAGGACCTTTACTCTAGTAGGAACATAGCCTAAACCAATGACATAGACCCAAAGATGTATTCTTTCTTACCAGAGAAAATTACAGGGTATCAGGGACAAGAAAAAAGAGTTGGCTTGCTGATCAGTGGCAGCAGGCAAACTAAGGGATTACTAAATATAGATGGGATTATTGATTCTATTTTTTTATTTTTATGCATAAAAAACACCTGGTTTTCATACAACAAACATGGGAAAAGATTAATTGGCTCAAAACTCAAGTACCTGAAGTACTCACTAAAGCTATGATGGTTTTGACACATGTGACATCAACAAGACCCTCACTTTTGCTGATCTTGTCAGGAATTATGTGTGCATTATGCCACAGCTATGGTTTTATCACTGACTAGATACAGGTGTTCCTCCTTCACAAACTGCCTCTCTGTCCTGACACGTATCACAGGATGTCTCACTTGCTTACCTTCCAGATGTCAACCCAAGAATTTTCATTTTCATCTAGTGAAAAATGAACTTTTTTTCTCTCACTGCACATCCCGTGACCTAGCAGTCATTTCTGACTCATTCTGTTTCCTTGTACTTGCATTCCAAATAAATCCCATTGCTGCTTCTTGTACAATATTCTATGAATTAACTCTTTTGTCAGGCTAATTCTGTGCCTTTATTACCATAACAACCTTTTATCTCCTTTACACATGTACTATCAACTCCAGGACATATAACAGCAGACTCTATTCCTTGAACACTGCTTTGATGATTCCAGCTCTTTTTAATCCCTTAGCAAATTCCCTTTGTTGTGTCAGCAGCATTTGGATCATTTTTTGACCAGTTATCTCAGGTTTCCCTGTGCAAGGACAGGATGAGAATTATTGTCTGCTCTCTCAAGTGCCTCCTTAAGGTTTGCTTCTCATTTCTCTGAAAAATAAAAGAAAAAAAAGAAAAAAGCCCGCACAGCATCAAATTGTATTAGTTAAATTTCTTATCTCCATTGCAGTAACTCTGTCTTCCTGAAGTTCCATGCCACTTTTTTATTTTCTGCTGTGCTCCCGTGTTCCTTTCTCCTGTATAATATTCCCTCCGTCTTGTTTTCCCTTTGCAATGTTTGGTACAGTTGAAGCTGTTTCTATGCCCCAGCAGCTTGTGCCAAGATATGGTATTGTGTGCTCTGGGGTACCTACTGCCTCTCTCAAGGCAACCAAAGGTTATGAAATTGCCGCCCTAACACTAATCAAAACTTTGTCTCTGAGAATTAACTGAATGTATGTCCTGTTAAGGCATCAGACAAGCTCCGGTCAACATCAAACTTGAATGGAGGCATAATACTTCAAAAAGGGGTGGGATGGGGGGTGGGGGAAGAAGCACCTTATAGACAGTGAAAAACACATCAGTCTTTACAGGAGTAAAGGTAAAAGATGCAATCAGCTTGATAGCTGATTTTTTTTGCTTTTTTTCTTATATGCCCTTTAGCTGTGCAGCTCAGCACTGTGTTTGCGGAGGTTTATACATTCTGACAAATTCTGGTTGCTACCTTAAGAGCACTTATTCTCCGCGGAAACTCATTTCACATCTCATCAGTTACAGCAATGAGATGGGAAAACCGATTTCTTGTTTCTCTGAGGTATGTGCATGCTGGCTGGATAGCACAGCCACAGCCACAGCCGAACTGAGCCCTGGCCTGAGTTCCCCCACACCTTCTCTGTGCTGAGTAATCTCCAGGTTTAGAGCCTGCGCCTCTTTAATGAGCTCCAGGTATTTTTAAGGAAATGAACTGCGATGGGAAACACACTTTTATTTCAGGTCCCCTTTAGAAAGTTAGACAGCAGTAGGGCTGAGCATTTATATCCCTTATGGCAGACTATGCCTGAGAGACATTTTCAGACACTGCCAGGACTTGGCCTGTTTGGTTTGAAGGGTTTGTGACAATATGTGGTAAGTCATGAGTGTCTGTCCAGAGTATTTGCTCTCCTCTAAAGCAAACCCAGAAGCCATGGAAAACCACAGAGCATCACAAGACTCCTGCAAGAAAAAAATAAAAAATAACCCACCAATAAAACTGTTTACCCAAGTTATGACCCCATTCATTTCTGAAAACTGCTGAGTATTTTGGTAAAGTCATGGCAAACTTCCAGGCCATAAAGAAGACCCGAGAGCTCATGATTAACATCTCCCAGGGCAATAAAGAAAAAGCTACCCCTTTTTGTGGCATTCTCATGTTCGCATTTTCCCTGCTGTTGCATCACTTCTTACAGTCAGATATGACAGAAAAGAGCTGTACATTCCATTCCCATTCAGGGAACTGGAGCAGCAGTCTCAGCCTGGGAAAGTTAAAGGCTCCACGTGATAGCTATTAGTCCTGAGAGGCTAGGCTAGTCGGGAGCGCCCAGTGATTACAGTGGGAGCCTTTGAACAGGAACTAAAAGGGAACTAAAAAGCATTAAGAGCATACAGAGAAGATAACCTTGAAATCTCTCTGGACTAGAAGCCTTTCTTTCAAGAAACACCGTGGACTTTAAGGTCCTCACATGCAGTTGCCAACATGCAGCTACTCCAGCACTTGCTACCAAGCCAAAAAGGAGCCTATTGCTTCTGGAAAATTTGCCCTCCTGTCTTTCTCACCCAGAAATACCGGGGACTTTTAAGTGATCTCCAGAGAAATTTTTACTTTTCAGGACAAGCACATCCACGTGCAGGACACAAAGCTCTTGCAGGTTCAGGAGCTCAGTAAATGAAGCTCCAGGATAGAGGTTAGGCAAAATCAGTCTGGCAGAGAAGGGGTCTGGGGTCTGCAGGACTCAGTTTCAGCTACTTCAAACACCTTCTTTGCGCCACTACTTAATATTTCCTTCTGGTGTCTTCTGTAAATCAAATTAACTGAGACTTGTGTTTAAATCTGGCCTATGTCCTCCTGCAGGAGAAGGCAGAGCTTTTTAACCAAATTAATGGTGCTGGGGATTTCATAAAGCGTGAAGCTCCATCCTTCGTTATGCAACTAAAGGCTCTTTGGCTAAGGTTAGTGGGTTTCAAATTGGCTTTTAAGAGAGTAAACTGGCTCCATGGTTCTAAAACTGGCATGTGGAGAGCCTCTCCTCAGTGCCTTTTCTACCTGGTATTTAAGTAAAATTAAAGTGTCAAAGGAGAATAAAACTGATTAACTGTGCGTGGCTAATAATAATATTAATAAAGTGGAAAACATTTTGGACTAAAATTAATGGACACATCTTTAGTATGTCATACATGAATTTATCTGCATGACTTCCACTCATGTTAATGGGAGACACTTGGCTAAATATCGGCTCAGTGAGCTGTTAATTCATCCCTAAGGGATAAAATTTAAATTTAAACTTACAAAGGCCATTTAATGTTAAAGCTGAAACACTGTCTTGAATTCAGTTGGTTTTCAGAGAAGAAATGAGTAGGAAAATAAATTAGCAGTGATGACTAAGTGTGAATGCTGAATTTCCTGAATTTAGTGATTAATTTGGGGCAATCATAAGTCATGACATCCTGATGCTGAGCAATACCTGGCTAGTGTGATATTCTGATGTCCCAGCACTACCTGTTTCCAAACACCTGAAGAAATAAGTTCTTGGTAACATATTCATAATCAGCATTTTTCTTTCTAGCTACTATGAACAGTTGACTTAAATTCTGATACAGGTATAATCCAGGATTCCTTAGTTTATATTTTACTTCTAGTTTTTTCAGAAATCTTCTGAATTATGCACAACTCATATTTAAGTGTTGAAATCCATACAGATTTACTGTGTAAAAAAACAATTCCTTTTTATAATTTTAAATTAGTTCCCTTTCAGTCTCCCTCTTGTTATTTTCCTAAGGAAAATATTATTTAGGAAGACCTAATTTTCCTTTAGCTACTACTCGTTATTTTCTAGCTTTCACTGTGTCCTCTCTTACTACCATTTTTTTTTCTAAATGAAATTATCCAAAACTTTTTCCTTACAAATAGTTTTGATCTGTATCTTCCCCTACATGTCTAATGATGTATGCTTGCTGCTTCTATTTATTTTTTCTAGTCCCCCTTTGTCCTTTTAAGCACCAATGGTCAAAACCTAGTATAAATCCCCCACGAATTTATCCAGATCATAATATTTACTGTGTTATCACCCCTTCATCTCCATTCTTGCAGAAGACTGTCACTTATCTTTTTCTTATCACTGCACTGAACAACTGTTTTCCTAAAGCTCTTCACAGTGATTCATTACTTGACCTTTAGCCCAATTTCCACCCCTCATTTCTCCCTCCTCCCCTCACACACCCAGTGTATTATATGAATAAATAGCTGAGACCACTCATCCTAATGCTTGATGCTCTTCTAACCTGCATTTATGAGCAGTTACAAAGGCCTTCTGAAATTCCTCACAGCCTTCTCTGCTGTTCAAGTATGTTGTCTCCTGTGCCACCTGTCATTTTTGCCGCCTCCCTGTGCGCCTCCCCCCAGATTGAACACATATGAAATAACAATCTGTGTACTGGGGGCACCCTCAGATAGCCCTTTCCCATTTAGAAAATTGCTCATCTCTTCTACTTTGTTTCTTTTTATCTCTTAACCAGCTTCTCATCCATGTCTGTTCTTGTCTGGCTGACTGCTCTCTGCAGGAGGTGCCAGTCCTTTTAGCATTCTTATACAACGTTGTGGTGCTGTATAAATATTTATTCACATATAAGGCATTCCGAGTTAATTTTATCAGCTCATAATCATCTGGGTGCTTTATACCTATTAATATTTTTTCCAATTAACTTTTCTACCACTGAGATAAGGCCTTCTGCTCTGTAATTAGGGTCATTACTAGGGTCATCCCCTGCATCTTGTTTAAAATTAGAGAAAATATTAACTATTCTCTAGTCCTAGCACGTGGAGTATGCTGTACTCTGCAGTTATGTGTGAGAAAATATCTCTTACCTTCGAAAAGAGTAACCACACTGCTCACAGTGTGGGCAAGTTCTGACCTTCACCAACCCTCTGCTATTGCAGCCCCAGGGTCTCCCAAGATAATGCCTTAACGTTATGAGCCCACATCGCATCCAGGTTTAAAGTCCATAAAGTTCATTTTCACTTGGGACTTAAGCCAAGTGGTAAATCAGGCTCTTACGAGAGATACGTGTCAGAAATAAGTCGGCATGGCATGCAGCTACTCTACCTTCTGACAACTGAAAGGCAACTACCAAGTAACTTTCCTAGCTATGCTTACTTTAGGGAACATTGCTCATGTCGTGATCTGAAAAGACTGCATTAGTGGCAAGAACATAAAATGCTCTTTCCTTGTGCTTTTCCTCCCTAAGTGTGTTCTGAATGGATTAAAATAATGGGCATTGTTCCTATGCAAAAATTTTGCCTTCCTAAAAAATTGCTGAGTGGGAAAAAAGCTAAAGCTGAATGATTCAGCTGCCTCCTATAAGTAATAAATCTGGAAGGGAAGAGAACTTACAAGACACTTAATTGTAATTTCCAAGTGTGAGCATAAGTTTAAGGCAAGAGGAAGTGAAGTCAAATATCTCAAGGAACACATGTTCCAAAAAGAATATTTCCAGTGGTATATACATTTACTTTGTATTTGTCCTTAACTGGGATAGAACAGTCTAACGTAAGGCTCATTCTTGCGACGCAGTTCACTAGGATGCTGTGGTGGCACCCACTCAGAGGTGGCAAAACTTCTGTCCAATTTCTTCTAAATTAACTTACCCACAAATACCTGCCTGCACCCCTTTCTCACACATGCATAGCCAATTAACAAGCAGCACACAGAGCTCTGAGAAAAGACTTCAGAATCCATGGAAACAATAAATACCCAAAAGAAGTAACAAAGAAAGAATGAAAATACCTCATGATATTTTTTCACCGTTTTCCCTGACACGCAGGTGCAGGATTTCCAGTTCGGAGTCCCACAGCCGCAGTTTCCGCCACAGCGCTGGACAAGGAGGCAGCGGGGGAAGAAAACTACATTTGTCAGCTTCAGCTCCTCCCTCAAATTGACAGAGTAGTTCCTCGGAGTGCAGCTGTAACGCTTCACATCATCATTCAACCTGTCCAGGTCAACTGCAATGCAAAAGAAGTTTCATTAGTGAGGTTTGAGTGGGACATTCCTCTGTGTTATTGACTGCCCGGGGAGCAGTATAAACCAGAGTGATGGGGTGCTGATTGAAAAATATGTGAACTATAGCAGTGATTTCTGAACGGATAAACATAAACCTACCAATTTTAAATCATTACAGGTGGCCATCCAGGCTGTCATCCTTCTCCCACAGAATGCCATAGCAGAGATTGCACTCACTATAAAGATGAAGGGAGGGTTTGCAGTAAAATATTGGCATGAAAGCTGAAGACTGGTCATTTTATTTGCTTTGTCACTCATCTGTTGGATCCTTGAGCAAGAGATTCCACCTCTGCTACCCTTGTCCCTCCTTGGTTTATTCCTGGCTTACTTAGATGCTAAGATCTATTTTGTTATTAGGGCAAAAACAAGGCCCTTCCTGTGGTCAGCAGAGAAACATTTTTGGGGAGTGATTCACCCCTTCCTCGCAAGATCATTTAGGACAGGCTCCATGACTTTCTTCCTCAAGTTGCCTGTCTGTATTGTTTATAAATAGAATTTAGATAACTCACTTTTAGATGGAGAAACCAATCTAACCAATATTAATTTCATCTGGTACATGTTACTATAATAGGCATACAAATAAATACAATTAGAATTAATAGGTTTATTGAATGCCAGTAGTTGGTTGATGTTTAAATGCCTAGTATCTGAGATCTGTCATACAAATAGTAAAGCCAGCCATAAAAATAATTTATAGACTATCAAATATGAGTTTAAGTGCTGTTTTCTAGCTTTAGCTTGTGAAGCTAAAACAAAACAAAAACCTACTTTTATAAATTTATTTTCCACAATTGTAACACAGACAAAAGTAACAAATTTAATGAGTGCTTTCTATAGAAAAACTTTCTATAGAAGTTTTTTGATTTCTTTTTCCTTCCTTTTCTGTTTTTTTGTTTCCTTAGGATTCTGTCCACCAAGTAAGTGTTCAAAAGCTCAGTAATTCATTCAGGAGTGGGGGACATGTGAACTTGTGTTGAGTTCGACTCCAAACAGTATTTGCTAACAGAAGTATCAACAGGAAAATAGGGATGGCTCAAATGAGAACTGAGATAACAGTCTAGTGTTTGTGAACATATCATATTTTAAGGGCGTGTTTAACAGGTCAACATAACCTCTGATTCTGAGAACACTTATGCCTGTGCTTTAATACAAATATGTGAAAACTTACAACAAAGACACTCCATACTTTCTGTGACTCAGACCTTGTCTACATCACTAAGTTAATTGTGGAAAAAGCTGTGATTTTTAAATATCATGTGCCTTTACATTCTGATCTGGAGATATTCACAAGGCTGATATGCAAGAGGCAAGGATGCATAAATGTCAGAAATGCTATTACAGAAAATCGTAGCAGATTCACTTTCCTGGCAAGGTGTTATCTCAGTCAATGGGAATTTAGCAGATAAATTGCTATTTTATAGCAATTATGATACATTCCCCCATGAAATCTCAGTGGTTCTTTCCAGAGAGCTAGCACCTCTCCAAAAGAGGTATAGATCATCCTCTGTACTATAAGCACAAAATCAATGGGGCTGGTGGTATACTCATGCACTGAGAGAAAAATACACTGCGAATGTCCTTAGCCAGGACTGACAAAGTCCAGGGTATATTGATTTCTTTGTTTTAACTGATGATATTTTCTTCTCCACTGTCATTCTTCAAAGCCACCTCTTCTCACTGCAGGCGTTCAGGCTAATTCCTTCCACAGGGAAGCATTTCCCACTCCTCTAAACATTGTCATCAGGACCTTTGCTGTCAGCTTTGCTAACTGGCAAAGCAAAGCACTATCTGGCTTGTATTCATTTCAGCCGACTGATGTGAAGGAAAAATCTACTAAAGGAAGAAGAGGGCTGAAAATTTCCTGCCTTCATCATTAATGAGATTTCTTGAGGGGAATCATCCACACTGACACTGCAGCAATCCAGGGGAATGGATACTAATATGAGCAGGCTGCTATCAGGACAAACTGGCTATGGACTATGATGGCATTTACTGATTAGAATAAAATGCTCAAAGGCCTTATTCAGACTTAATTCAGCTGAGGTAACACAGGAAAGAAGGCTTCCAGTAAAAAACTGGTCAGTAAAGAGGGCCCAGACACAGCTCACATGAACTGACATCTGTGTCCAGAAGATAGTTGGGGGAATGAACAAAATTTGCTCTATCACAGATGACATTTGCCCTCAGGCTCAACACTCCTTCTTCCTGCATTGAGCTGATATCTATTGGCACTGCTGTGTTATCACCACAGAAACAAATCTTTGCAAGGGGACTTGAAGAGAGGGAAAGCACTAGCAAGGAAAGGACCTGGGTGGGGGAGCTTTCCTGCAGAGAGCAGACTATATCCATCACAATGTTACACATTCTGGCCTCAGTACTCAACTACTCAATACAAAGAGCAAGGGTTGACCTTGCAAAAGGCTTTTACTGGGGGGAAGGCTTTGCTCACTGCCTTCAAATGCCCAGTTTTGATGACCTTCCAAAGTCTCTTTGCAGGGTCTCTTAGGCTGTAGCTGAGTCAGGGCTGTTGAGAGCTGATTTGCTTGAAGCATAGGCAGGGATAACCAGATTATTAGTATAATTTTCTTTCTCTATGCAGTATGAAGAAATAAACGGTTCATAATGAGGGCTCAAAACTTTCTCTGTATACATTCTCCAGGAATTCTGAAATCAACCAGTAGCAGAATACATTTTATTTAGTGTATTTTTTTTCTATGCCAAAATATATTTGAAACACCTGTGGAAGATTTTCCAATGGAAAATTGCATGAATTCTTGGTATCATACTCAAGGAATTCTGATCTTGACTTACTATCAATTTTTAGGATTGCCAAATCCCAGAGTTATCAGTTAAGATGCGAATTATCTCCATTTTGCATATGTCAGGGTACCAAAGTATCAGAGCCCAGGTTGAAATGGACTAGTACAATAGCAGAAAGGTCTTATTTTAGTGATGCTGAAAACATGAAAATAAGTAACTTCAAGCAGAGAAGAAAAGCCTAAATAAACAGTTTATGAGATACACAAGTTGTCCTCCATTAAAGTTTATTTGGAGAAAACACCTACACTCTTTTACTCTGGTGTGCAGGACTGCAGTGCTTGGTGGGATAAGGTGAGCACACAGCCTATGCTGTGAACAATGAACTCTGTACTCTGCTAGCACCACACTGACACACAAGAACAGTTCCCACTGCCTAATTAAATCCTGAGCTCTAGATCACGGTTTATTGCCTCCTAACAAAAGAACACATTTTATTCTGAACAACCCTCTCTGCTGAAAGGTTCAATATGCATTTTTCCCTGTCTTTGGATTGTTTTACTGTCTGGAGCTATTCCATTTCCTCATCCATACAACAATGAGATTTTACAGTACAGTCAGTTTCATGCATCACTTCACTGCTGTGACTAAAATGTAACCGAGCCCTGGTGTGATTGGTGTGAAATCCAGCTGCTGTACTTATCAAGGACTGAAACCACTGGAGTCCTTAATTTAAAACTAGAACTAAAAGGTTCTTTAGACTGGATGCAAATAATTCCCAAGTATTATTACAGAACGTCTGCATCAGAGACTCAGCTTAAAGGTAAAGCAGACATAAAAGAGATGCAGTGGAGCACTAAGCTGGATACTTGGGGTCCAATGTTTACCCCTTCCTTCCCTGAAATCCTCTGCTTAAAACCATCCTCATTTCACATAGCTTGATGGCAAGTGTTTACCTTGAAGCATTGATCAAAATATTCTGTGATTCTGTGATCTTAATCAAACGTAGGCACTGAAATCAAGAGACTGCAGCTAATGCCATGTTTTATTCAGAAAAAGGGAGGCCTTAACGATTGAGGAGAAAACCTTTGCTGCTGGTCACTTTAATTTTAAAAAGATGGGTGGTCTGTTAGGGCTGCTTTTAACACTTAATCTGTTACAAACTCACACATGGTCCTAACACTGTCATATTTGAACATTTTACACTTTTTCATGCATCAGTCACAGAGCAGAGCTAAGGTAAGAGATGGTAGCCACCTTGCCATGGTATTCCTATACCACATGTCAAGGCCATCTACAAGCAAGGCAAGGAGGATTTGGGCAGCTGCAGACTGGTTACCCTAACCTTAGCCCATGATAAAATTAAGGGGTAAATCCTGCTTGGAAGCAATGCCCAGGCCCATAATTGACAAGGGGATGACTGGGAACATCCAGAACAGATTTAACAAAACCAACCTCAGAGTCTGCTATGAAGAGACAACCATCTTGCTGGATGAGGTGAAAGCAGCAGAGGCATCTGCTGATTTTTGACAGTGATCCATAGTATCCTTGCAACCAAACTGCTGAGATAGAATGGAACAGGTGGACTACAGATTCAGTAGATAACTGGAATATCTCAGAGACTTGAGGAAAATGGTCAGCAATTCCAAGTACAACTGGAAGTTGGCTATTGTGCTCCCCACAGAGTAACACTGGGGTGAATACTGCTAAAGATCTTCAGGCAGACTAGAGGTACTGTAGAAGCCATCAAAGACATTCAGAGCAGTGCTATAGCTGACTGAAGCTATGGTGTGGCTGAACTTGAGTTGGAAAATTCACAAATAAGCTGGAGAGGGACTTTTTTACAAGGGCAAGTAGTGATAGGACAAGGGGATGTTGCTTCATACTGAAAAAAGGTAGGTTTAGATTAGATATTAGGAGGAAATTCTGTACTGTGAGGCTGGTGAGACACTGGAAAAGGTTGTCCAAAGAGGTTGTGGATGCCCCATCCCTGAAGTGTTCTAGGTTGAATGAGCAACCTAGAACAACCTGGTCTGGTGCAAGGTGTCTCTGTGGCAGGGCCATTGGAAGCAGATGATCTCTAAGGTCCCTTCCAAGCCAAACCATTCTATGATTCTATGATCTCAACAATGTAACAACAAATATTGGGATCACCAACATAATGATATCCTCACAATTATATGATAATAACACATGAAATATTATTTTCCAGTCGCATCTTCCACTGGTTAAATCATCTAAATGCGCTGACACTGATGAAAAAATGCTTCTCCATACCAAATTTTGACCAAACCCAGTGGCTTTTAGACTTCAACACATATGGCTGATGGTTTTGACTGTTCCACTGCACATGCTTAATGATATAACAATAAGCAATTTGCTGAATATACCTGGAAACTTGGAGAGCTATCTAAATCTTTCTCATGAGAGCTAAGATCTTGCAATTTGCATTTACTGCAGAATCACAGCACCGAGACAAACCTCCTCAATACAGCAACTATTATTTTAGAGAAATGAAAGATCAGAATTTCAGTGGGATTATAGTTGTTCTCATGGAACAAGGTGGAAAATATATAGGTCTATTATGGACTGGCAAACCAATTATCAGCTGTGGTACAGGTCAAGTAGCAAAAGCAGGCCAAACTATTGGACACAGCTTCACTGAAATCAGTGGAAAAGAGCAGCTTATCCCAGTGATAAATAACATGCTACATGCATTTTAAAAAAGGGTTTAATAAGAAAATCCTTCACTGCAGTGAGCAACAATTACACTGCATAACAGGCGAGGGAAAATCTCATTTGTCACAGAGGGGGAAGGTATGAATGTAGATCAGAATTAGATTGTAAAATGAATGAATGTGTGTGCAGTTTGCATGCAACAGACAACTTGGTTCCTAACTGAGGAATGGTGGGAGAAATATTCTGGTTTTTAAGCACAGGGAATACTTTAAATTATCAGCTATTTAAGAAGGTATTCCATGTTCTTGGAATATTCAAATTTGCCATGAATGAGTGAGCATTCAGCATTTGTGATGCCTGCACGCCCTGTCTGGTGCACTGAAACTTGCTGGCAGCCATCCCAGAATCTTTCAAGGAAGACTGCTTGGACGTTTGCAGTAATTTATTGACCACTGCTTGCAAGTCTCTAAGAAATTACATTAAAATTTTAACTTCTTGCTAGACCATTGTAAGTAATGACAATTAGAAACTATTGTTAAGGACGTGGTGAAACTTGCCTGATCTTGGGAACCCATTTGGCAATGAACAGCAGAAACACTCCGTGAAGACCAGCTCACTACTCCCCTTCCAGAGAGCAGTCTGGTTATGCCAGCAAGTGTTTATTTATTTAACTTGTAAAGCTGTCACTGCAGACAGATGCTATTGCAAGAATGTCCCACCTGATTAATTTCCTCTGATAGCCAAAGGCTTCTTGCATACTATTTCCAAAAAAGAAAATGAGCTCAGAGGCAGGGGTAGTCTTGTTAATTACCAGAATGTATCTATGTACATGTGTTCCTGCCTCCTAGGTTTATTTATGGGAAAACAAAACAAAACACCCCATTCCTTTCTAAAGACAACCCCTTTCTTTGGGTACCAGCCCCATGACATTTGGATTTACTTCTATGATGAGAAACAGTGAACTTGTTATTTTCCTTTCTTCCTTCATTTGTACACAAACCATTACACCGGCAGAGGTCTTTTTTTAATTAAAACCCCTTATTCAATGGGAGGTAAAAAATCAGAGACAACAGCAAAACATAAATGCAAACAAGCATGTGGGAAAAGCTAAATAATGTTTAATTGATGGTTGGAACTGTTTACAACAGTATCTCTTAGAAGCTCTTCCAATATTATTATCCAGATAAATTCATGCTTTCAGAAATTTAAACTAGGATGAAGATGCTTCCTTGAAACATGTCCGAACTCTCCTTATAACTCTCTAAAAGAATAAGAACCTATTTGTGAAGAAGTTCAACATAATTAGGAGCATGGACGTTTACTTCCTTACCTGTGTTGTTTCCATGAACAGTATTACATAACCCAATAACCAGTGATATCTTTTTGGAGATGCTTAGTATTTGTAATAACCAAATTACTGTGACACTGAGGTCAGCAATATATTACAGCAATGCAAAAGGAATTATTTTAAAGTACATACTTTGGTATGACCTGCTTTTTTTCTAAGAGCCTAGGATGAACATAAGGCTGAATATTCATACTTTCAGCAATTGGTAGCAAACCTTTATAAGTATATTTACAACTGCAGAGGTTATTTGAAACGTCTATCATATTTTCATGTAGATGTACACCGTAGTTTATAGCTTCTACATGGCCCCTCATTTAAGGATTGTGAAAATCTGAATGTGCATCTTCCCCTTCCTTTTCTGTCCTGTTCTGCCAGTCTGGGTTGCACTGCGATTTTACAGTCAGCTTTCACTGGAGTGGTTAACAGCAAACCTTGCTGAACATATACAGAATTAATGTGGTTATTAGTGAGACACATCTCATACCAATATCTCACTTCAATAGTGAGAAATGCAATAGAAATTTCAATAGAAATGCAATTTTGATTTCAATAGAAAGAAATGCACTTAACTCAATAGAATCGCATCAGTATTGTAGAGATGTGAGATCAGATTTTGTAGACTGAATGGAGTTATCGTAACTATAGATTTAATCCACATACTCTTCAATTTTCAGGTACTTGCAAGAGATATCCAGGAAGGGATTGATCTGTATATGTATTTATTAAAGTGTACAAATACATAATATCATAGAATCCTTGGAGCTGGAAAAGACCTCCAACATCAAAAATACAACCATAAAACCAGCACTACGAAATCACTTCTAAATCATATCCCCGTATGTCACATCCACACACCTTTTTAAAATGTCCTGGGATGGTGACTCCACCACTTTGCCTGGGCAGTTGTTCCAATGCCTGACCACTCTTTCTGTGAAATTCTTTTCCCTAATATACAATCTAAGTCTCCCCTGGTACAACTTGAGGCCATTTCCTCTTGTCCTGTCACTTGTTACCTGGGAGAAGAGGCCAACCCCCACCTGGCTACACCCTCCTTTCAGGCAGCTGTAGAGAGTGATAAGTTCCTCCCTGAGCCTCCTTTTCTCCAGGCTAAACACCCCCAGCTCCCTCAGCTGCTCCTCACAGGACTTGTGCTCCAGACCCTTCCCCAGCTCCGCTGCCCTTCTCTGGACACGCTCCAGCCCCTCAGTGTCTTCCTTGCAGTGAGGGGCCCAGAACTGAACACAGCATTGGAGCTGTGGCCTCAGCAGTGCCCAGTGCAGGGGGACGGTCACTGCCCTGGTCCTGCTGGCCACACCATTGCTGATCCAGGCCAGGATGCCATTGGCCTTCTTGGCCACCTGGGCACATTCTGGATCATGTTCAGCCACTGCTGACCAGCACCCCCAGGTCCTTTTCCACTGGGCTGCTTTCCAGCCACTGCCCCAGCCTGTGGTGCTGCCTGTGGCTGCTGTGACCCCAAGGGCAGGTCCTGGCACTTGGCCTTGTTGAGTCTCATATAGTTTCCTTCGGTCCATCAATGCAGCACTGATGTGAGGAAGCAAAGATGGAGCCAGAGTCTACTTTGAAAGAATAAAAGGTTCTGGACTCAAATTTTAACATAGGAAAACCTATTTAAATGTTGAAAATTACTCTTTTCGTTTTCTTTTGTTCAGAAAGTGGTTTCAGAGAGATTGAGCAGCCTCCATTCTTGGAGATATTAAAAACCTGACTTGAAATGGTCAACCTTCTATTGATGATCCTGCCTTGGGCAGGGGCATTTAATTCTTGAGATGTCTTCCCACTTCATCTATTCCCTGATTCTGTGAGTTTCAGCTATGATAAAATACTGTCTTCTTATTTGCCTGACCTTGATATTTGTAGATAATTAATTGGCAAATTAAGAAAACATACCATTAAAATATCATTTATCACCTATCCCTGTTATCAGAATTAGTATTCACCAACACTGCCTCTTTAGCTCAATTTTGTGCCAGAGTTTGGTATGGGCAGAAGGTTGGATAGGAGCAAAACTATTAGTGATTAATTTATGCCGTTTATATGGCGTGATCTGAAAATGCTGTGAAAGATAGGCAGAGATTACATCAAATTGTTCTTACCTGCCTCAGGGCTGTTCTAACTTAGGATAAAAAAATAAAACCCAAGCTGGAAGCAGAAACAGATACGTATCTGAAATAAATTATGATGTAATCTATTGCTCTCTTTGCTGCAAGGTTATCCCAGTGCCTATAAACATTCCTCAGAGATCCACACTGTCTGTGTTCAAAAGCCACCAAGCATTTCTAATTTAAAGATTTGTTAAAGCTATTCCCTACTCCTCACATCATCCAAGAACAAGCCTTTAATCTTGTCAGATGTTTATGACTAAATAAAAATTCTTAGCTGAAATTTTTAAAAGATTTCATTGTGGTGAGGTGCTTTAGCCTAGAGAGCTGGTAACAGTCAGGGAATTTGGCCTTTAGTTTGAAGACAAAAGGAAAACTGTTATAAAACTTTTCTTTCTTTTCCTGTAACCAAACCACCACCATCAAAAAATCCTATTAAAATACATCTTGTTCCAAAATTGTAACTGGAAAAACATTTAGCTTCTTGCATAGCAAGAAGCTGAATTACATTTATAATAAATGGAGAAAATTTGATGCATCTGAATTTTCCGAGCACTACCAGATCAGACTGATACCTGTAGCCTGACTAATTAGCATCAATAAAGCAACAAATGCTATTTTATATTTATGTGGTTATTTAAATAATATGGGATATTAGGCCAAATATGATCTGAGAATGAAATGAAATCTGGAGAACAGAACCAGTACAGGATCCAGGTTTGTAATCAGCTTCTATTTAAAAAAGAACAGGCCCTTTATTTATTTTTTATACATATCTATTGGTGCCAAATCCAGCCTGGATGAATAAAGGACACAGAGATCATGTTCTACAGACCCCCCCATCCCAGAGATCAAACCACTCTTGAAAGTCATGCAGTGACACTTAGGTGAAGTTTTTCCCCAACAAGGGCTGTTGTGGTTGCCTGATATTTTTGACGTGCCAAAAGGGAGCAAAGTAAAGGGGTTCACTTTTTGCTGGATGGAAGCTGAGGGCTTTATCGCAGGTTCCTTTGAAGTGCTGAGCCCAGAAACAAAGAAAGCCAACCTGTCTTGGAAATTGTACACCAGTACTGTGTCTACTAATACACTGTATGTGCCTGAGGTTATTCTTGTGCTCAAAGGACAACAGCCATGTGACAGCCCACGTTCCTACCATTCACCTCTTATTCTCCAAGTCAGGGTGGACACATGAATGGCAGGTGGCCTCTGCCAGATCCTGGTTCACGTCCAGCAATGACCAGGCTGACAATTTAACAACATGGTGATTGTATTTCAGGGCCTGGGAACACTTCCTGACACAGTTTTCCCTAATACAGATGCAGTCTATATATCCCTTTTAAGAGCAAAGCATCAAAATTTAGTAACAAGTAATTTACAAACATGGAACTACTATTCTGTCTCCCTCCTTAGCACATGCTTAATGTATGGGGGGATGGGATTTGAGATGTAAATAAATGGTATATTGCACAGAATTGGAACTGTGATTTGGGAAGTATAATTTTAAAGTTATAAAGAAGAATGCATGTGAATACACAACTTGAAAATAGATGACAACAAGAGAAATCAAATAAAATTCTTCACTCCAGCTCTTCTGTGAAAATTACAGTGACTGTCATCCTGGAGAATCCTAACAGACCTCCTACATCTATATTGAACGTGAAGGGCAATTTCATCAGACCCTTCAGTGCATGGTTACCCTAGAGCACAATTGTGTTTCTTTATCATTATGGCTTTGTACTGCCAGCTAAACGCCCCTTTGCTTTACCATTTGGTGGATGATTTGAACTAACAGAAGGAAACAAGAAACATAACCCAGAAATGTATGCTTTGCTCAATTACAGACAAAGATGTTAAACCATAATAATGTTCCCTGCCAACATAATGAAAAACAGTGAGATGTTCACATCCTAAAAAAACCAGCTGCACATACAGGTGTCTGCACCAGATGCTTCCCTAAGCACAATGTGATAAAAGTGATTATTCCTCACTCAACAGAGAATAGTCCCTAAACAGGGTATTTAAAGAAGGATGATAACACAGGTAATTAGGCGCCCCACGCTTTACACGCAAAGCAATGCTTAAGAGGGCAAAGCTGAGAACCATCTATCTTTTCATGTGGACCTGTGTTTTTATTTGTGAATTTATCATAAAAAAGGGCAGTTTTCAGTCTGATTTCTCAAGTGAGATCCTACCTAGAAATTGATTAAGGATTAAACAACATATCCATGCTTTTAATAGGTGGTACCTTGCCCTGTGACTCCACCAGTATCATGAGCACCAGAATGTAATACCTGACGGATGGACTTTTCTATGAGGAATGAAGGAATATCCTGGTCTTGCCCCAAGGTATGCATACAGTGTCTTTGCCTACCTTTGGACTTCCTGTCATGGTAGCTCCTGCCTCGATAATGGTGCCCAGTGTCAGTGTACAGATTCTCAAGATCTTCTTGCCAGGAGTCCGGGTTAAAGTGTTTGAGCAGATCCTCCACTGTGTCAAATGCAGCAATGGTCTGATCCAGTGCTTCCGCCGTGAGCGTAGGGTCAGTCACTGATGGAGAGGGATAGGATACCCCCTAAGAGTGACATACATCTCAGTGTACTTGGAACAAATTAGCACCACTTTAAACAACTGAAAACAGTTATTGAGAAACTTGTCTCACTATTGAGTGAAACGGTTACTTTGGGCCATCTTTTCAAGTCTTTGGGCCAGGACTTTCTTTTACCTGTGTTTTCTTTTTGTAAGGAACAGAGATACCAAGAAATTCCCAAGCAAATCCCAGAGGAGATGCAGGGAGCAAAAGCACTGCCGCTGGTGGACTGTCAGTACTTACATGCACTCCTCAAAGGGAATGATGGTTTGCACGTATACAAAGATGTAATGAAAATGTCTTTTGAAAGCACTCTGATTGGCCATGGCCACAGAAATGGAGATGCCAGCTCTGTTGGTTATTTCACAAGAGGCAGATCAAAAACCACAGCAGAGAAAGACAAATGCAGGAAGTCCACTAGACTGTCTCTCTCTGGTCAATTTGGACAACAAATCTGGCATGGTTGAAGACTTGAAAAAATGGCCCTTTTTTTGCCCAAAATTAAATGTATTACAAAACACTGATGAATTGACATTGAACTGACCTCTTTTACCAAAAATACAACTTACTAAGCAAACAGAAAAAACATGATATTTGGATCTTGGGGCTGCTGGTGGGTGAGAGGCTGGACATGCATGACCTGGCAATGTGCTTGCAGCCAGGAAAACCAGTGGTATCCTGGGCTGCATCCAAAGCAGCATGGGCAGCAGGGCCAGGGAGGGGATTCTGCCCCTCTGCTCTGCTGAGACCCCACTGGGAACACTGCATCCAGCTCTGGGGTCCCAGCTCAGGAAGGACATGGAGCTGTTGGAGTGAGTCCAGGGGAGGGACGGGACACCAAGATGATTAGACGGCTGGAGGAAAGACTAAGACAACTGGAATTGTTCAGCCTAGAGAAGAAAAGGCATCAGGGTGACCGAACTGTGGTCTTCCAATGTCTGAAGGGAGCCTACAAGAAAGATGGAGAGAAACTTTTTACAAGAGCATGTAGTGATAAGACAGGGTGGAATGGCTTTAAAAAGAAAGAGGGTAGGTCTGGATTAGATTTGAGGAAGAAATTCTTTACTGTGAGGATGGTGAGACACTGGAACAGGTTGCTGAGAGAGACGGTGGATGCCCCATCCCTGACAGTGTTCACAGTCAGGTTGGAGGGGGCTGTGAGCAGCCTGGTCTAATGAAAGGCATCCCTGCCCACAACACGGGGTTTAAATGAGGGGATCTCTAAGGAACCTTCTAACCCAAGCCATTCTACAATTCTATGATCTCAGCAATGTAACAATGAATATTTGGACGACCAACATAGTAATAACCTCACAATTATATCATAATACCAAATGGAATATTTATTTTCCACCAGTAAGGATCAAGTACCATTGTCTGAGTGTTCCCACTGAACTTCTGGCACAATTTGAATTTGACAGAATGATTGCAGCAATTTCAGTTTTATTGGAGAGGACTTGAAACATTTTTAAGATTCTTTATTTAGAATCACAATATTCACTATCCTGACGTAATTTTTTCCCTTGTCCAAGCACAAGGTCAAATAGTATGCAAATAGTACATAAAATATGTACAAGAAAAACTACTAATGAAGATCTCTTACTTTCTGAAGGGCCACAATCAAAAGACATGATTTTGTCCAACAACAGGCATAGTATAGCACAAGAATTGTTTGATCTTATAAGTTAAAACACTGGGGAGAAACCGCTAGAAACCTAAATTTTTTCATGAAAACCCAGCTCTGAAGTAATGCAGCAGAAATATGCCAGTTAAAATTAATGGCTTCCCAAAATATTTGTTTTGCCTCATCTCCCAAGTAAATGCGTAAGTTAAACTACTAATCTTTGCGATTAACTTCACTCAATTGAGTCTTAATGGGAGGGTCAACTCATTTGAGTAAATTCACTCACTTGTTTGCAGGAATGTGCCCTTCAATTCCTACTATAATAGTTTTAAAGCATATATATCTTTTAAAATTAAACTCGTGTCTCTAATGGTAAGTTATATCACAAAAGTAACAATCCTTGACATTTTCCTGCATATGTTTGCTGCAAATGTGGACAGTCCAAATTATTAAAAATCAGAAGGAGAAGAAACAGCAAACACAAACAATAGTGCAGTCAAGAAAGCATATCTGTGCCTTACTGCTTGCCACCAACAACCTAGGAAGTTTCAGAGGGCCCACTTATGACTGCAGTGCCTCTCTAGTGCAGTGCTAAGACACAGTGCAGAGGCCTGTAAAAATTCATGGCCCCTTAAGAAGGAAGGCATACCTCAAAGCCTCTCTCCTGACTTCTAAGTGGCTTGGAATAGAGACTGTCAGAGAGATGGAAGTCCCAGGAGTGGAAGAGCTCACACCAGCAAAGTGAACACAGCATTGTTATCTAAAGCAATGTTGCAGGAGAGACTATGCTGCAGCCAGCAATATGCAGTGTGCTAACACAGCCGCTGAGGTTACAAAAGGAAAAGGCACCCAAATGCTACTTTATTACTGAGGAGAGCTTGGTGGAGCTCATGGCAATCAGCAGGGAAAGACCAGACCCTGACTGCCTTTCAAAAGTGATGGAGATGGTGCAAGGATGCTGAAGAAACAGGAGCATAAAAATCAGGCCACAGGTGTGTGGCTTACTGAGTGCAGGAGTTTTTAATTCCACATGTTCAACTGTATATTTCATTACAGAAGTGGAGGTCAGGCTGTGAATACACAGGGCATTTCAAACTCATACAGGCAGCTGGGATTCCCCATTTTCTTTTCATATAAAAGCTCCTACTCAAGAGATTTGTGCAGCCTCGTTCAAACACTGAAGAAAGCTTAACTTTTTCTCGGTGACAGCCAAATCAAGAGGAATTATTTCAACAGCTCAGATAGCCTCCTGGCAGCAACATCATGTGACAGGCCCAAAAGCAACTTCAAAGCCGCCAACCCAACTGCCTCTCTTTTGTCCTGCCAAGAATGAGGCGCTGGCTTTAGGAGAGTTTGTGCTCATTGTAATCTGACTTCTGAGATCACGTCCAAAGAGGGGGCAAGAGGAAGAGTGAAATGTAAGAAGTAATGAAGAGCAGAGATCTTCCACATTATGTTCCTCCTCTGCATTTCTTGAAAGTAGTGAATAAATTTTTAATTTACTGGAACACAAAGGTATCTTTTTTTGGTATGTGCTCTTTCCCTTAACTTCTGTTCGCTCATTCTTTTCACTTTCCTATCTCTATTGTAAGCCTGACAGGCAATTCAATGCGCATCACAGTTTTTTGTTGTTCATAAAATTACTTTACATATAATGGAAACTAACCTTATAAGGAGTGGGTTTTGTTTCCTTTTTTTTTTCTGGGTTTGCCATGATGGGTTAAGGAAAGAAGCATTTGTTTTAAGTTTCTGAGAAAAAACCCAAACAAAAAAACCAAAACAAAATATAACTCTGTAATATGACCTTAGACATGGAAGAAAGAATTTTCTCACTCTGAAATTTTCATTCTGAGAGTTGTAATGTGTCTAGATCCTAAAATGAGTCTTTGGGTTACTTGTGGGTTTGAGAGAAGAAACTTAGACCTGCCATGAGCATCAGCAGAATTGTATGTCATCTTGTCCAAGACTGACAGGTCTGAGTTTGTCCTTCTGCTTCTCAAGACCTTAACAGAATCCCTGAATCTTTCTCTCCTGAAGAACTTGGATGTCCTCAGACATTTTCCTTGGTGCCTTTGTGAAAAATTGCTCAATCTCCCTACCTTATTTTCTCTGAGGATAAAAAGGACTTGTGGAATGTGCAATGTGCTGGAGAAAGTATATTTTATTAGACAGGGAATGACACGGGAAAACTAATGAAACCAAGGTTCTGCTTCTGGTTTAGCTGTAGGTTCCCACGTGACCTTGGGCATCAGCTTGATACCTGTAATATTTATATTGAACTTCCTGAGCTGTAATGAACGCATTAAAAACGATTTTTCAGAAAAAAACAAAGGATGCAAAAGATGAACTTAATTTTTCAATATGAAAAGGATACTTGGTTATTGTTTGGTATATTGTGCATTTTATGATGTTAAGGATGTTAACTAGCATGGCGTTTACCATATGCTTAGTCTGATTTACATAGTTACCTGATGAGGGAGCCCTAGGCTTACTTTTTCAAACATCAGCCCACCATATTTTTAAACAAAATATTGCATCACATTGATTTTTTTTTTCTCCAAGCCCATATTAGAATGAAAAATGAATTTATATCTTTTAGTAAAACTGCTCTAGCATCTCCTGCTTGGCACATCCAGTAGATCTCAGCCCTGCTAACATCACTCCTCAAGACTTTCAGCACAGTTGGTTCCAGGCAATCAGTGAATTGTATCATGAAAGGCAAGTGCCATTTACAAATTCAAGAGTAAACACAAGTGAGATTGGCTTAATATCTTCTAATTTTGCCAGCACAGAATTTTGTCTCTACTTGCTGCCTTGATTGAACCCTGATCAGTAGAATTTACCCATATTTTATTTACATTGGTCTCAAGTCTGCTTTAAGCACTTATCCCCATCTCATGTGTTTTAAGAGAGATTAAAAAGATTAAAGATTTTAAGATTAAAAATTTTAAGTTTGTGTCTTGTATTTTCATGCTGGCAGGATGAGTTTGAAAGCAAGAAACATTTCCCAAAGGCTGTCTCATTTGTTTACAACAGCTAATGGCATATCCTGAATCTTTTATCCCTAAAATCATACTGTTTGACTCCAGTTTGAGTTGGATAAACACTTTATTTAACCTCTTTCAAAGGTGAATACATGGTTTCTCTGTGCAGGTGCCATTTTACTGAATTGGATTCAAGCCACCCTATCAATCCATCCATGGGCAAAACAGTGAGAAATTACTTACTGAGACAGAGCTTGTGACTGACTCCCAATTGGTTTCTGAGGCTGCCTGCTGGAAATCATCCTAAGGGGAAAAACACACAGGAAGAATCACCATAAAGGCAATATTCTGAATTAACTACAGACTCTAAAAAATGTTTCAGCATTAAACATCTGTCACTTTTTCTAACCTTTTTTAATGCAGAAGTCCCTTGCCATGAGTCACTCCTAAATAAAGCTACTTCCATTCAGGGTCCCCCCTTTCCAATGTTTATAAACTCCTTGTGAGCTTGCTTGAACAAGAATTGGTGAATATTATAATTGTTGTTATTATTAACAACAACAACAACAACAATAATAATAATACCAATCTGATATACGCTGCTTTGTATAGCAGGACCTAATCTGGTCAAGGACATTACATTCATCTGCCAATATAAATATTAAACACCATCTCTGTATTTCAACAATCATTAATGCAGTTGCCAAACTGATCTGTTGGAAAGAATGTGAACATGCTAATTCCCTGGTACTACTTAGTCAAGGTGAAAAGCAGGGTAATCTAATCCATTTGAAAAGTAGTCCTAACATGACTGTACTGCTTTTGGTGCTTGTGCTGAACAGTACATGATCATCACTGCACTATGTCCTTCACATCAAAAAACGCAGCCACTGTACAGTCCCATTAACAGTGTCATTGCACCGAATCTCTGGGCATTTATTATTGATTTGAGCACAGGGATGGGATTCATATCATCTATCTTCGGACATCTACAAAGCCAACATCTAAGCTAGTTAGTCTTGTTTCCATTTACAGTCAACTAAACCTGGCATTTCCAGGGTGCAAGTCATCTGATCTGTTTTAGAAGCTTAACTTGGGATGACAGTGCACCCTAAAAATGCATTTTTGTCTCCATTATCTCTATAAAGGCAACTTGGGAGTTTGAGCTTAGATACAGATGGCAAAACTGCAGATATTGATGTGTGGCCACCTAAATCCCAATCCACTTGTCTGACCAGTGATGAGCAATCACTACTTAAATAATGAAGAACCCATTTCTTTAATGTTTTGGCAGCTTTACTCATTTTCAACTGGAATAACTAAACTGTGAAAAATGGAAAAAAAAGGCAGCATTACAGAATGGTTATTAAACACACACATGCAGTGAATAGCTAATGATCAGCATGAATATGCAGGTAAGGAAAGTGGACTGAAGTGACAGCATACTAAGATTTTAATTTCTAATAATAGAATTTATAATGAAAAGGTTTAAGGAAGATAGATCAATGCCTTGGCTCACAATGTCATAGTTACTCAGTACCTGGTAAGCTTTTTTTTAAGCCAGCAAGGGAAAGAGGAAATGGAAGGGAAACTGCACAGCTGATGCTTGCTAGACTTGATCCTGCATTGGACCATAATATATGCATATATTAAATTATTTCTTAGGAATGGAAAACAGAAAATTGATCTCATAATCTGCTAACTCACCAATAAAATTTTTCTTTAGTCAAGAAGGAACAGAGCTGCTTTCAGATCCAGAATCAATATACTTGGATTTTTAATGTTTTTCATTGGCTGTAGAAAAATATTTAAATGCCTCAAAAGTCACAAGATTGTTTATTCAATACTGTTACTGTTTCTTCTTCTTCAGTATTTAAGATTAGTAGAAATTAAGAAATCCCATCACTAAGCGACCACTGAAGCTTCAGGGCAATTAAAACATTAATAATTATGTGGTCATTTTCTGCTAAGAATACAGAAGCAAAACACTGGTGAAATTCTTAATGCAGATTTTTTTCTTAAGAACAGGAAGGAAATCTGCAAATGCTATAATCAGGTCATACATAATTCTGAATATGCCTACCTTGGCCACATTCTCTACACATTTGCTTGCCCAGTTCTTGACAAGCCACAATCTAAATTAAATAAAAATTTATTTGAAAAGCTCATGAATCCTCTGGTAAAGACTGCCAGTTGCAAAACTTGGAAATAATTTCCTCTCTGTCATTAGGTTCCATTTAGCACTTCCAGGAAAAAAAGTGGCACTGAGTTCTAAAGCATTATTTTAAAACAGAAACAATTTGCTTCACTGAATGTTTTGAGAAGACTGTAGTCTTGTGTTGAAAGGGATGGTCCAGTTGTTTTATCTAAACGTGGATATCAAAACTGTTTCTTTAGTCTGTGATTCTTTGAGTTGGTTCATGCCAGGAAACCCCTCCAAAATCCTGATATAAACATGTGTACCACCTGCTTCTTGGATCTCAAACCTGATGACTGCACATTTCGACTCTGATTATATTCAATCTGCATAAACTATTTAGAACTCTGTGGCTTTGTTCCACCACCACTCAAGGCAGCTGCAGTCATTCTTGGCTCCTTGGTGCTTTCAACCTCTACAGTTTGGAGATTATTATTATCTACGGCTTCTGCTTGCAGCTATTTCAAATAATAATATCAAAGTGGTTCTCATCATTACAAAACCCTCTTCTCCTTTCTCACCATTGCCCCTAGCAGAGGCTGAAGGACAAATCTATTTTCAGTGCTATCTATTCAATTCATACTACCTCGTTCATATGAATTTGTCTATGATTGCTTTGGCTGTTTTTTGGCTGTTGTTTCTTCATTACTTAAAAACATATTAGAACTTTTAGTTAAAACATTTAAAAAAACACCAAAATTTTCACATCTTTTCTAACTGGATCAGGAACAACAAGGTGGTAATAATTTGGCTACATCACCTTGACAACAGTGTTTCAATTTTTGTATTTGTGTCATGGTAACATAGAGACTTTACCAGAGACTTCAGCAAAGCATTGAATTAACTGTTCTACAAGCAGCAAAAATACAGGCAAAACAACAGGACTACCAATCACCTTCTGATAGCAGCTACATTCAGTGAAGAAAAATGACTTCCAAACATCAACTTCCATAATTACACCTCAGCAAGACAAATCCTAAATCAGTCCTCCAAGTTAAATATGTATGGACATTGATATATTGTTCTTGGCTCTGTTTCAGACAAAGAAAAGCTCCTCTCTCCTTCGCAGACTGACTTTATAGCCTGTCTCCCACCACTGATCACCAGGAAGTGACAAGGAGTCACAGGGAATAATCTGTGTTTCACCCAGGACTTTCACAAGTGGAGACCATGATGCAAAATCACAGCTATCAATGATGCATGAGACTGCATAGCCAGACAGCACTGGTTGCTGAGGAAGATGATTTGCAGCCTAGGGGTCCATGACCTGCAGCAGCACAGGCTCTGCTGTGTTGAAGCCATGGGGCTGGGCAGGGTCAGTAGGAACAGAAAGGCATCAGGAAAACCCCCGGGATGTGGCTGGGAAGCTCACCAGTTTGAGAAGAAGCATGTTGTTGTGACTCATTTTGTTGTACCACCCATGTGGCAAAACGTGAGTCCTCCCAGCTATGCTGAGTTACTGCCTGGTCCTCAAACTAAAAGCAAGAAGCACTGTGATTCTTCACTTTTTCACACAGGTTATCAGTGTAGGTTAGTTTTTTGTCATCTTGGTGCGTGACTACTATGAGGAAGGATGCCTGGAATAGGCAATAACCACCACAGGACTGGCACAGGACACTGACAGCTCTCTTCAGTGCAAAGAAGAAGCCCCATATCTCTATAAGCTTCTCTCTCCACTCTTTTTCTCCATCTGCAGGTTTCTGGGATGACTGGATTAGATTTGGTAAAAAATTGTTTATCTGACAAAACAACTACGGAATATTGCTAATGAAAGCTGAGGCGATGCTCTCCTCTTCAGTGTGTGGGAAAGGTTCTCAAAAGAGTTGTGATTAGGAAGAGTCCAGGCAGCACCCCTGACTGATGCTTAGGGCCTGCTGGTTCAATAAGGTCCTGTCCTAAAGGAGCCACCTTCTCTACTGTGCCCTTCTACTCAGAAGAGAACTGAGGGAGAAAGGGTCAAAATGCAGGCATGATCTTGGGGCAAGTAAGCACGAGAAAGGGGAAGAATGAAGTAAACGAAGAAAAAATTAAGGCAGAGAAACTGAAGTGTTGGGCTCTGCCTGTGGTCATCCCATTTGTGGTATTTAGACACCATAACTATAAATGATCCAAAAGAGAAGCAGTTTCTAGAAATTTACAGAAGAACAGGACCAGGGATGCACTGAAACACGCAGTAGATCCTGCAGAAACAAATCATGGGTGAAATGGGGCATGTTCAAAGAGAAACAAAAAGAAGTTGTGAGCTCTCCCTGGAATGTAAGAATTAGGGACAAAGGACAATGGAAGGTCTGTAAGGAAAAATTAGGGTAGACTGCAACTTGAAGAAAAAAGAGACAAAATTATCCTAACATTTAGATTAATAAACAGAAACTCAATGGTACCCATTGTTGAACAACGGTCAACATGCATCTGTTGCATTTAGAGTTACGTGCAGACAGGTAGCTGATAAACAGATAAACTTGTATTTGTATATAGTAATAACAAATTATAATAACCTGTAAATATTTCTTTTTTTTTTCCTGCCACAAGCAATAGTATCTATATTTTTGCTAACAATTGAATTTATAGGTATTACATTTCCTATACAAAGTGACATAGATTTCAAGCACATAAACTCCAAACTCAGAACATGCTGTATAACAGAAATAGTGTTATGTAAGTTAGAGGCAAAAGAAAAATCACAGTTCCATTCAAAAAAATGCTGTGATACATATCAAGGTTGTACACTTCAACTAATTAATTTCTCATGTAGCATTTTAATACACTCCAATTTCTATAAATATAAGCATATAGGTTTACCCTTTGAAATATCTTTTTCTTGTACCATACTTTCATTTTGTCACATTGCTAGGTTTTAATTTAGTATCAGAATGGTATTTATTAACACTTCTACTCAGGATGCTGAAAGATACCTACAGCAGACTACTCACTAGGAAGCCAGAGGCTGCATTTTTCTTACAGTAATGGTCAAACCACTGCTCTGTTCAGCTCTGGTGACCAGACGTTGAAATAAAAGTTACTGAATTTGGAGAGTGTGCAACAATGATGGTTCGTAATCTGGGAATGATGCCTTGCAATGAAACATTAAGTGGAGGCCAGTGTCTTTCAAGAAGGTTAGATGTGACTTGACCTTGTCTCTCCAGATAATAGTCTATACTCTGCTAAAAGAGCCTATCACCAATGTCAACAAGCTCTTTCGTTTGGCAGTGCAAGCATTAACGAATACAGGTAGCTGTGATGTGGAGGCAGCAATATCCAAACTGGAAGTACAAGCAAATTTTACTACTGATGCCAGCTATTACTGGAACAACTAAGAAATTAAAAAATAACTTTAATCATACTGAACTGTCTTTTCTATTTTTTGAGGCAGTCCCATAAAGGCAGGCCATCCATGACAACAGTATTTTAAAGTCAGTAACAAAAGGTCAGCCAACCACCAAACTGTCTGATCTCAAATGTAATAGTGTGATTCCTGCCCCCTAAAAAAACATAAATTGAGCTTCTGAAGCCCAGTTGCCACTGCATATCAGTAGTCACAACCTTATCAGCGAAGTTAATACTAGTGCAAGGCAACATATAAAATCCCTCTTGATTTTTTCTGACACATTTACTAGCTATAAATGAACAGGAAAGATAAGATACTTAAAATTTCAGAAGTTTAAGGCTGTAATAATGACTTGGGTTAACTGCAGTTTGTTATATTTATTTATGAAAAGTTGAAGTAAAAATGAAGCAGAAGAATATATTTAATAAGTTATGTTTCGTCAATACTCCTCTTCATCCTTCACCCAGCTCTGGAAATAGGCATTGCTGGGTGCGTACTGGAAGAATGTCCAAGACACTGACTTTTAAATTATCTGTCTAAAACGTCACATAGTACTTGTTCAAATGGGACAACAGTTATGCCTTTGAAAAATCAGATGCCATCTGACACTATAATCCCTATGAGCATCCTGTTTGTTACACATACCCACAAGAAAGTGTGCACGACTTCATTACCATGCTGTGCAAATTATGCATTACCTTTATTTTTTCCATTTATCGCAGAGACTTCATATCTCCATGTACAAGGGATTTGCTAATAGCTAATCTGCTGCATACTGCAGTTAAGCAATTGTAAACAAAATACAAATCAACTAACATTCGCTGTAAATATTCTGCAATTCCTCCTTTGCCATTTTTATCTGAATGGCAAATTTTGATTCTGCAATTAAACACCAGGACACAAAACTTGAAAGGCTCTCCCAGGCTGTCTCTTCCAAACCCCTCAGACTGGTTGGCTGTTTCCAAGCTAAATTTATCTTTATTGCACTTATGTAAGTACCAGCTTTATCCTTTTCTTCCCCTCCCAAGTTTGCTTCCTGCAGTAATTCTGAAGAGATGTTATATCTCCTCTCAGCATCCATTTTATTACATTGAGCAAGCCAAGTTGTCTTGGCCCTTAGTAAGAAATGTCCTTTCTCCCCCATTGTCCCTGAACTCAGTCCAAGAAAAATGTGGTTGCTCTGTACCATGGAGACCAGAACAGTACAAAGTATTCCAGAAAAGATGCAACTACAGCCTCACTGGTCACATGCCTAGTACACTGAGAAATTTTCTTTTCCCCTCTTCACTAACCAGTGAGATGCCATTTAACAGCAAATACTTTTGCTATTAATCTCTACATGAGAGACCTCTATCCTCATTTTGGGGCTGTTCCATTTCACTGAAAATCAGTTCTCTGCTGCTCAAGGTCATCCAGACTGCCTCTCCAATACTCTGATTTTCCCATTCACGAGCAATGCACTTCAGCACTGCATGTGCTGCAAAAGCCATTAAAATGCTACTCTGCAGGTTGTACTGTGGTCCCTAAAACATCCCAAAAATAAAACTGACCATAAGACCAACCTTTTAGAAACTCCCATTAGCGAGCTGTCCCTGTCTGGAGACTCCCTTCTGCATTACAGGACACTGCCTTCCCTTTGACTGCCATGTGCCATCTTCTCCAGCACAAGGGACTGTTTCCTGCATGACACTGGGTGAGATGCTCCTCTGAAGTCCAACTATATTTGCTGGACAGCATTTCCATCCATTCCAGGCTGTCCTTCAGTCTGGAAAGAGTTTCTTTGATAAGGAGATGGGGAGTTTTTTTCTGGTTTCCTGCATCCTTAACCACCTTTTTTTGCTGACAAGTGCCCTGTAAGCATTCTAGGTCAGAATTCCAAGCATGAAGGTGCCCTGGCCACTCTCCTGCCATTGATGCTTTAGGCTGGCACTGCATTCACCATCTCCATGTGAGCCCTGGCTCACCTTACTGCAATCCAGGGATGCAATCCAGGTGCGTTAAGCTTTCACCGCATCTGCTCCCTACTCCCTTTCTATTCCTGTTGTGTATAAAGGAGACCTGCTCTCAAGAAGTGACTCTTCGTGCCTTATGGCCTGCAGTGCCCATCCTTTGGCAGTGACAGTGGAGCGTTCTGAAGGCAGTTGGGCTCCTTGGGTCCGTGTCTAAGCACACCTGGGCCATGGTGGCATCCCATTTTGCAGGGCTTGCTGGCGCCCTGTGATGCCCCATGCTGGCTCTGCCAGGGCAGTGGGGAAAAAAGATCCAGAGGGGTCCTGATCAGGGCAATGCTGCACATCAAAGTGGTGTCCAGGGCTGTCAGGTGGAAAAGAGCTTGGGAGGAGTGATCCCATGAGCCAAAAACTTGCTGTCAGGTCAGTGTCTAGTGCCCTTGTGAGGACTTTGGTTTTGGAAGCAGCCTCCCCAGTAATAGGTAAAGGACTCTGCCTTGAGCAAAACTGAAAAAGCTGATACTTCACTTGCCCGGTAGTGTCCAGGTGGGCAAAAAACTCTTTCAGAGTTAACAGAAGGCAGTGACAGCTGGTTATTTCAGGTCCTCCTTCTTGGTGTGACTCATACCAAATGGGAATGTACTGAAAGGCCCCAGTACTAGGGATAGAAGGAAAAATATTAATGAGAGAAAACCTCCTAGGAGCAAGCTATTAATTTTATGACTTCTTTCCACTTGGGTTCTACACATATTTTATAGATTTAAACATGGTCCGTAATCAGAGAAAAATAATTATTAACAAATACAGTGTAATTTCATTTAATATTCCAAGTTTTCCATTGTTCTACCAGGAGGATCTGCTAAGTGCTCGGACATGCACATTTAGATTTTCAGACGTGATTTGGGAGAAACATGGAAGCAATAATAATAATAACGAAAAACTCTAATGGAGCTAAGCAAATTTAATTCTAAAGCTGAGGACACAATGTACTGGTAAGGGACATTAGCTATCCTAGCAGCAATCCCAGCCTATTGATTTTTTGTGAAGGATCCATTTGTTTTTGAGCTCCCTGTCAGAGGATGCTGTTTAATTCTGCAGTAAGCATGCAGCAGGAGCATGTGTTATGTTTCACAGATAACGCAAAACAAAGCGATTTGTTCACCCTCCTGCTTTGACTGGAAGGCATTGCATTTTCTAGGACAACAAAAAAGGACTGCTATCCAAGCTTTCTAAGATGTTCAATAATCATAAAAATAGTAAGGATACCTAATCTTTGAAGAATAAAAGAACCATTTTCTCTTAGCTCTTCCAGGTTTTTGATGTGATCAAAAGCAGTCAATTTACTGCACACAGCACAGGATACTGCTTATTGGGAATTTAGTTTAACTTGAGTTTCATCAAACAGCTAAATTAAGGAAAAAACCAAACTACTCCAACTGAACTTCCAGACCCAGATCTATTCCTCAGAAACACCACTGCTGTTAAAGCTAAATACAAGTACCTTAGGAGCAGTTATGCTTCTCATTTCTCTTATGCATAATTTTACAAATACCAATTGTAAGTGACACTATGAATAAAGACCAGGCAAAAAACACCTTACATTTGCCACCTTTCCATAAACAATCTAACTAAACCACGTTATCAGTTTTGGGATCAGCTTACCAAAAAATGGCCTTGAAAATCCTTCTAAACACCAAGCTGAGACCATAATCTCAGGATCAGGAAGGTGTGTACTGGGCCACTATTACTGCGTGACATATTTTAGTCTGATTAAATACAAGCATAACCAAATAGACTAAGGATGGCTGTAGAATTATAATAGGCTAAATATTTTCAAGCAATGAAAATCAGGACAAGCAGTTTAATTCAGTTTTATACTAATGACCTGGAAAATGTCACAGAAAATTGAAGCTGGAAAAATAATAAAAAGAAGTTGTAAACATCGTTTAATACAAAGAAATACAGTAGGACTACCAGAGGTCAGAAGCAGTGGCAGGTAAGAAAAACAAGCTTTCACTTTTAAAAGAATGTAAGTGGAGAAGAAGGTACAAGCCATAAACTCTATTTGATGGCACACATGGACTCAGAAAGGAACTGGTGCCAAGAGCCTTGATGGAACAAAGATAAAAACCCATGAAATTAATCTGAAATGTGACACAGTGGCACAGCATGGCGGGTGACTTATGCCTGCATGCACAGATCTTCCCCAGGGCACAAGGAGATGCTCTCCCCATACCAAGAGGACACCCACTACCACAAATCACCAAGAGGATGCCACATGACCACAAACTACCACCTCCCAGGGGACCACGGGCACAGGTGGGGCCTCTCCTCACTGGCAGGGGTGTGTGAGCATTTGCATGTCTTCACTACCTTCCCATGAGTGCAGAACAGGGTTATGCTCAGAAAAAAAGTGACGTTTGTGTGTGCAAGCAGCTCTTCTGGAAACTGAAGATGGGTATTCTCCAGATAACAGGCAAAGTCAGGTTTAACCTATGTGGGTGTGGTGTCAGTATCGATAAAATTGCAGGAAGTAGGTACATACCCCACCTATGGAGACACCAAGGTGACACCAAACCCCTGCCATCCTGGCCTTGCAATGCTGGTCTGTGCAGGCCAGACTTTTTGGCAGCCCACCTCCATCAGCAATGCAGGCTTATGAGGAGAAAACACTGGGAGAGTGCTCTCACACACTCCCCAGAGAGACTTTGCTCTGTGGTTCAAAAATTCTGAGTCTTTCCTGAACACCAGACAGCATTTTAAAAATACCAAACCCACTGCTGTGTTTAGTTTCTACTATTGGTTTTTAGTACAGCCCTCCTGGCCACCCTGTTCATCCCTGTCCAGGAATACCAGCCCTCCTGGGCAGCCACTGCACCAGCAGTAGGCCAGCACCCATGCAAGACTCCAGATTTCAGCAGGTGATACTACCAGCTTGTTGCCTCTGCTTTTAATCTATTCCTTAATGCACCTGGAAAATGTACCTGAACCAGCATTGAGCTAGCACTGTCAGCACACAAAGTTGCTGCTAAGGTGGGAAAACAGTGTTTACTTTCACATATTTCTGATGGAGATAAATTATGTGTGTAGGGAGCAGAGTGTCCTATTTTCCGCTGCCTTACATTATCTCCTCTGAGTTTTCTTTGCTCTGTCTTCAGAGCTTAATAATGCCAATTTTTCTGTATAAACTCATGCATATGCAAAAAGAGGTGGAAGGCCTGAATAAGAACATGACTGATACATTCAGGTTCTTTCCTAACCATCAGCATAAGAAAAGCACACAAGACTTTTTGCACACCATGCCTGCTTAGAGGAGAGGCAGCTCAGAGCTAATACACACATGTAAATACAATGCACATTTTGAAATAGGATCTCATTTCCAGTCAGGCACAAAAGTTTCACCTCATCTGTAAAAAACAGCAATTGCTTTGTGTTTGGTTTAGCTTCCCATACCTACAAAGCATTCCCAATTTCTCTTCACGTGTAGAGAAAGCAAAGTTTTCAGCAGCTTATTTCCATCACTAGTGGCCTCTTCAGCATGCAACACAAACCACACAGAGCAGTCACACTACTTGTCCTCATGGTGCCCAGGTCCTTTCAAGAATTTTTTTTTGTTTCAAGTTTATTGGCCAGACCTTGGTGTGAGACAAATTTTTGTGGTCCCAAGGTGGTTTATTTTATGCTGCCCTACAGCAGTGGAAAAATTAGCCTCATACTTTCTAAGCTGTTTTCTCAAGTTCCAGGGTTTTTTTGTTATTTTCATTTTTCTTTCCTCAGAGATAAAATTCTTTTGCAAGCTTACCCGTAAGTCTGCAAACAATGAATCCCAGGGCTCAAAAATGCCATTAACTGTGTCACTCACAGTGTCGTGAGGAGAGACGAGAAAATGAAAGAAAAGATGACCTCCATGTAAGAAGTTTGGTCTACATCTATATTAAGCGGTAAAATGAGGTAGAGAGTGATCAGATACAGTGTGAGTCATGTCTTCAGACACAACTATTACCCTGCAAAACAGAATGGCCACAACAAACTGCACACTGGAAACAGCCTGAGGCCTGTGCTGGCTCCAAACTAGCCATGCTAGAAATGCAGTGCGTGCAAACAACCTTGTGCCTATGCCTTGGCTCACATCCATCCCGTTGAAAAGTCTCTGCTGACAATTCTGGATACACAGACTTCCTTATTAGAGGGTCTGATCCTGGAAGAGCTTGCATTTAGGCTTCATTTATATGATGGATGGCTGGACAATAATGGTGCCTAGAATCAGGAACACAAAATGAGACAACATGGTGCCTGATTCCTACAGTCTGAGGAAGAGTTTCATTACTGTTGTTTACAAAACAGAACCTAAGAAATACATCAGGACACAAATGTTGATTAAAAGGAAGCATTTTTATAGCTGCCAAGATCAGAAATATTAATTAAAAAAAAGGCTCCTTCAGGTTAAGAAAGGGACCTGGAAAATAAGTTTCATCTGCCACAAAACACCATTTTATACAATTAAACTATATTCACAAACAAAAACTATTAAAATGAAAAAAACCCTGTTGTTATGGGTCACAGAAAAATTGGATGTTATTTGATTCTGCTGAAAATGATCTAACAAGAAGATAAACTAATTCCATGAACCTAAAAACTGTTTTTAGCTTTCATTGCCACAGATGAGTTGCAAAATATGACCCTGTGTTGTTACAGGCTCAGACCTTCTCTAATTAAGCTCTGACTAGTTATCAAACTGCCAATTGAGGAAAGCAGAACTGCATTTTTCTTGGTATTACCAGAGATAGGAAAAGTGATAGATTTTTTTTTTTTTTGGCATGCCACGTATGTTCAAAATCAGTTCAACGTGGAGAGAAATCTGTGGGTTGAAAAACAGAGAGGGGGTTGCAGGCAAAGAATGATGGTAACAACCCAGGCCCTGGGCTGGAGGAGGTGTTCAGTAGCACAAAGCTCAGCACTATGCAGGGGGTTATTTTATGTAACAGTGTCATTTAGCCAAGAATTATCAAGTAAGATTTATTCTATCAAGTCTAAAAATGACAGGAACCCTGCAACTAATAAAAGATGTGTGTGTGAATATATATGTGTAAGGGAGGACCAAAACCACTCTGCCATGTCTGTCACCCATTTTATTATGAAGACATGCATGGACTTTATCGAGTGCTCAGAGCAAAACAGAAAGTTTTAAATTAATAAAGGTGTATGCATAGAAAACACAAGTATGATTTACACAGCATCGTGACTGTCTTTGGAAATGTGTGTAGAATGTGAAGGTTACTGAAGGCAGAACCACCGTGCTGAGCAAACAACAGCAGCAGCCTGAGAGCAAACCAGCTTCCCCAGCAGGGAGGGAGGACCTTCTCAGATGACCTGTGCCTGGGGCTACAGAGTCAGAATAAAACTAAGAATTGTTAAAAGGAAGTGCAGAGATCCCACGAGCTCCAGTCATCATGCCACCTAAGGAGAGGAGGGATGAGAATAGGGACAAGCTTTCTCATACCCATCAGACCAGTGGCTCAGTGTGGTCTGAAGCTGATTTTTGTTCTTTCACTGTCCTGGTTTGGAATCTGGGATTGTTGTTCTCCATTTTGTAGGCATGCAATTTCTTACACTAAAGAGGACCTCAGGTAAATCTGGCAGGCACAGGAAAAGCGAGCATCCAAATAAAAAAGCACAGCAGACAAACCCCTTTGTTCACCACTCTTGCTTTGGCCACACAGCCCACCCTGCTCGCACAGTGTCCCAGACTGGAAGCTGGAACACCATCACCTGCTTCTGTACTGTCTTTTAGAAGTCAGTCTCAAGGCACCTTACAATTGTTGTGCCTGTCTTTGAGGTGGCAAGATCTCAGGCTACAAGAAAGTGTCAGGGCAAGCAGGGGTAGAGCAAGGCCTGGAAGCCAGCACCCTCCCTGAGGTCACAATGCTGCTTCCAAACCCATGGACAATACAACTGCAGGCCCTCTTCACTGAGGACATGCAAAAATCACTAATATTATCATAACCCAGCACAAGGAAAGTTTGCTGTGGAAAGAAGCAACCTAATGTGTTTTTAAATTACATGCTGGATAGAAGGAGGCATCTAGGAAACCTGGGAGCCCAAAGATGGACTGAGCTGACAAAAGAAAACTCATTAGAAGACACATTCCCAGTGTTAGGGCAGCCAGGCTGGCAACTGTCATACAGACCTGCCTGAGCAGGGTACCCTGGCAGGTGACACTGATGCCAAAGTGATTTTTGGCAACACCACCACCCATAACACAGCCCTGGTGATGCCTGGACTACCAGACTTAGTTCCATTCACTGCTACAGAGGCATTGTAAAAAGTTAGGAAAATATGGGGCAGTTTTGAAAAGACCGTCAACAACTCTAAGGGGATTGAATAGCCTCAATTTTTAGGTAAGATTAAAAGCTAAATATGGAGATCATTGCTTGAGTAAGCAAAAAGCAAAGAAGTGTGAAAGTACACTGCATATATCTGAAGGAGATATACACCCACAACAAAAAGAACAGATTTTATCATAAATCAGGAAGGAATATAATTGCAGGCAAAGGTATGGCATTTGAAAAAAAAAAGGAAATTAAAACTTATTATGAAAGAAAAAATGTCTTTGCAACAGTGATTTATTAGTCCATAGTTAAATGTTCTGTATGTGCTTGTCATATTTAAGAATTATACTAGAGATCAAGCAATGAATTTACAATACAGAAAATTCTTGTCCTGAAGGAAAATTGACTGCATGACCTCATGTAAGAATTCTAGGCTTGTCTGCATCAGACATGACTGGGGAAAAAAAAAAAAAAACAAACCTAAATTTAGATTCAGTAATCTTAAAACAATCAGTATCATCTGATCCAGACATGTAAGCAGTTTACGGCAGTTACAGCTGTTGCAACAAACAAGGCAAAGATTTATTATGTAAGCAATTAAACACCCATTACACACAATGCATTGTGTTCCCTGGCTTGCCAAGAATGACAAAAAAAACATTGAACAGTGCTAAGGTTGAAACAGACCCTGCAACCCAAACTTGGCTAGAACAGTGTAAGAGCAGGATTGTGCTGCCAGGCTTTGCAAGGTGCTGACACACAGTCAAATAAATAGCATTGGAGGAGTACAGAACATGAAGTTGTGCCTTGGAGCCCCTCTCTACACACAAGGCTGTGAAGACACACAATCCTTGTTTTGATTTAAAAGACAACTTGCAACCAACACCTGCTGTCATGGGTTTTCACAAGTTCCTCCGTGCAGGTTGGAGGTCTAGCATGTTTCAATGCACCATACCACTTTTGGTATTTTCTTCTGACAGACTTCCAGAGGAAGCAGACTGACTTCCTACTCTTCTCCAACACAGTTGGTACACTTGAACTGTGCACCTTCATCTTTTGTAGAAAATCTAGAGCAGAGGCTGCTCAACAGCAAGAGGGCTTGGGAAGAACAGGCCATTCATTTCCTCTTCCCTTGTGGCCACAGTAGTAGGTCAGACTAGTCCTGCCACATTAACCAGGAGGAGTTAATTAACACCTCTTTGCAGCATTGCAATACTATGTGCTCAATTAAACTTTTTATAGAATCAAGCATGGCAAATCTCTTCTCCCAACAAATCTCCCATTTTAACTAAATTTTTAGAAAACACCCTCCAGATTTACCAAAGTAAGTTTTTTATATATTATGATCATTTCACATGCTAACATTCTTCAGCTGTTGCTGAAGTGGAAATAAAGGACAGAATACGGATTTACAGAGACAGCATTACATCCTCAAGTCAACAGTATAAAACAGTCCCACTTTTCAAACAAACAGCTAATGTGATCGACAGGTTAATAAGTGCTATTAAAAAAGTTTGACTGTGTAAACTCACCTCATGTTCATGCATACTCATGTGTTGTTTAGGGTTAACTTAAGGGAGAATGGTTGGATTTAACCCTCCTCTTTAGTGCCGATGCAAGAGAAGATCACATGTCTATCAGCAGCACTGTTTGGGTGTTTATGGCAGGCTCAGTTTGCTACTGCATTTGCCATCTCTCCTTCTGGTATCTTCCTAATGGTCGACTCCAAGCAGACAAATTAGCTATGAGGTCTATGTCTTCTATCAGGAACTGCATTAAAACTGTGACTGGTGTCTCTTGTATGGTGTCAAAACACCAGGTCCAAGCTACTTATATTTTCTGTTTGTTTACACAGACATGGGAAGTAAAGTCAGGGAACAGGGTGGCCTTTGCCCTGTCCCAGGTTATGCTCGTTATGGCACATAAAATGTACACTTCTACTTCATGCATTATGATTTTTGGTGGTTGGATCCATCCTAACTTTCTGCTACCTACATATACTTAATGTTAATTAAAATATTTCTTTATAGATACCACAAGAAAGCTGTCCAACACACCTGGTAAGTAGAATTATGGGTTTTAACACTGGAAAGCTCTAAAAAAAGTCTTAACTATCAATTTTTTTTTTAAAACTGACTGATTTGCCCAGAGTAATTTTAATACAAAATACCTTGAATATCTTTCATCCATTTTCTAACCACAATTCATTCTCAAGACTTCCAGACTGTTAGGAAACATTGATTTGTTTCCCTAATTAAAACAACTAGGTAAGATTTTCCTAAGTTTGGAAATGGGTTTTTCTTACTTGTCCAATAGAACAATTTTGCCACAAGCAGTATTGTGAACTCTGGCTCACTGGAAGACTACTTGATGTGTAGTCTGTATTTTTGTTTAACAGAGGTTGCTTGACTGTAACCGACATTTGAAGCACAGGGAAAAAAGATCAGCTTTCATTTCGAACTTTTTAATGTATCCAGATTTATTATGACTAAAACATGACTATGAACCAGGAAGCAACATGGGTGTGTGTCCTGGTTTCAGCTAAGGTACAGTTAATTTCTTAGTTGTTACGGTGCTGCGTTTTGGATTCTGAATGAGAATGGTGTTGATAACACACAGATTCAGGTTTTTGCTAAGTCATGTTTATCCTAAGTCAAGAACTCTTTTTTTCTCTCCTAGTCTCATGCTCTGCCAGTGAGGAGGCATGCAAAAGAAACTGGAATAGAGATGAGACACGTGACCTGAACGGACCAAAGGGATACTCCACACTTTTTGTTTCCTTTTTGTTATCATCGTTATTATTGTATTTTACTTTATTTTCAATTATTAAACTGTTCCTATCTCAACATACAAGTTTTACTTTGATCCTCCTCCCCATTCCACCTGGGTGGCAGGGTGGAGAGAGGAGTGGGGTGAGTGAGCAGCTGTGTGGTGCTTAATTTCGATCTGGGCTTAAACCACAACGGCATGAAAGCTAACGAGACAGACAATTCACCGTGAATCCTCACGCATGCCCTCACTTAGTCAAGTACAGTGGCAAGATCATTGGCATGGCTGTGATACCATGGCTCCCTTCATTCAATTAAAATACTGAAGTCACTATTCTGCCAGTATTACACACTTCCCAACAACTGCCACATTCCTGTGGCTCTTACCAGCTATTCTTACATGCTATGATCTCATTGCTAATATGATTGTGTGCTTCTTGGAATTTGCACCTTCCAGTTTGGTTCTGCTGTATTTTGCAAGAAATCATGTTCATACTGAATGAGGCTTTTGAGTCTCTGGTTATTTTTTTCTAACATGGGTAAGTAACCCTCTAGTACTGCACATGATGATCTTTTCCTGTTGGTCCCTTTTGTAACTCTAACATATCTTGGAAAAGTGGAAATTTCCTCTGGGTCACTAATTTCCTCAGGATTTCTTTAAACAGGTAAGTTCTGACTGCAGGAAATGCAGTCCTTCAAAATCTAAAGCTGTCCTAAATGAACAATGCCTCTAAGTCTTGTTAGTATCAATTATTTGAGACAGGATACTGGACGTGAAAATAACACACTTGTGTTTGTACAATCCTTTGAAGGTGAAAAGTGCTGCATTTCCTTGTCCCTGGCCAACACCACGAGTTTGGTGAATTCTCATCCAGTGTATAGCACGTGACTGGGGTTAAGATGTAGCAATTTCAGCAGGAATTGGACATTAACAGGACTGCTGTTATGTTAAGACAGATCGATGACAACACCCTGCAAAGAAGCCACACTTTAACTGAGCTGTCAGCAAATCAAGGACAGAGGAGAGTTCTCCCTCATGCTGTTCAAACAACAAAACTGCCAGGCACACATGCTTGCAGCTGAGAAAACATAGGCATTAAGGTCTATTTTCCCTTCTGATTAAAACAATTGTTTTATCAGTTGAAGTCTGACAGCTTCCAGGAGCTTACATGGTCCCACTGCTTCTGGTTCTGGTATCTTCCTTGCAAGAAGGTCTTTATTTCCCTGGCCATAACTCAATTCCTCACTCGTGTTACCAGCCGACTTCACTTTTGAAATCTATTCAAATCCAGTCCTCAAGCTCACAGTCAGAGGCTGATCTAGTGGAATGGTCTTACTTTTGTCTTGCTTTCTACCTGATCCATACCTGCCCTCCCTCCTTTCCTGGAGACAGTCTTTCTTATTTCAAGTCCACTGCCTCTTTAAAATCTCCCATTCATTTTCCTCTTTTCCTTCCTAACCATGCCACCATGACTCTTCTGGTTTCCACAAATCATTCTTTCCTTTCATTACCTTGTTAAAAATGTTTCCTTATTGCCATTCATCCTCTTGAGTCCCACTGAAACTGCATTCATGTGACTGTAATAAACAAGTGACATGTGGACTTCCTAGTAAAGAGGGAAGGCTCCTTCTATCATGATGTGCTTGCCAAGTTTGATACTGTTAGTCACAGCCTCTCTGTCCTTCGGTTTTTTAATTTTTCCTTTCGCTTTCAAGAATATTTACTTGTCTGGGGTTTCACCTGCCTCTCCGACCATGGTATTTTGGTGTTTCTGCTGCCTTCTCTCTCTCTGTGGACTTGACACTTCTACTATGCGTGTTTGCCTTACCCACAAAAACCTTTATTTCTGAACTTGGACTAAACCGTCCTCCTTTGTCTTTGCTGCTGCCACTGTTTCGTTGCCATTCCTGGATGACCCTGTATCAGTCCTTCCCTCCAGTACTTGTAGCATCCTCTAATGCCAAGCTGATAGGTGATTCCTCTTCTCCCTGAAATCTCTGAATTTTGAATGGCTTTAAAAATTAAGACACAAGACAGGGAGACTCCTAATGAAGTTTAAAATTTAGACAGTCACATAGCAGAAGGATTGGGACGAATCTTTTTGTCTGAGACAAGAGCAAACATGGACAGGGACTCAGACCTTCAGAAGAGACCTGTCCAAGAGAAGGACTATGTTAAGACCACAGTCTAGGGAACAGTGGGGGACAATGCAGTCTGGGACAACTGACTGTGAAGCATTGGGTCACGTCAGGTTTGGCTGCTCTGGCTGCAGCCCCCAGGCTCCCTGTGACTTATATGCTGCCTCAGACTTGAAAACCTGCAAGTTTCGCCCCCCTGGAGGAAAAGAGATTGGGTGGACAAGACTTAGGAGTTAGGCAGTGAACATTTAGGGTTCTGGAAGGTGTGACAGGATGCTGAAGGGAGACAAAGCTCTTGGTTTGATGCCAACCTGCCATTCACTACAAAATGTAGGAGTGAATCTTTTAATTAGAAACTTTGGCGGCCCCTGGAGCAGCCAATGCTGCCTGTGAAACTGACCATCCAGACATGCCTTCTGAACCCAAGAACACCCTTTCCTTGTTGCCAAGCTATCTGACTCCCACTTTTGCTTTTTTTTGTATCCTTCACTATCTTTTGTTCTGCTCTGAGTGCTGGGAGAACCAGAATGTGCCTGCCTTTGCACTGCTTTGCTTGTCTACCATGCCACCTCCCTTTCTTCCTCAAACTTTGCTGAAGGACAGGTTAGGTCCTATGAATTGAGCAGCAGGTTGAGGATTGCTGGATTCTCAGGCAAATGGAAAGCATTCCTCCTTCCCATATAAAATTACTCTGAGATACTCCATGTCTCAAGATGCACCGAGATGTACTATTTCTTTTTAATGTGCTGTCATTTTATGTTGCTGTTTAAAAATTTTAACACCTTTCAAAGTAAAAAAAAAATAAAATTGTGCATAGATAATCTCTTGAATTCCCTGTTTATGTGAAGTTGGAGAAGTAATGTTAAAGATTTTGAGCAAGTTTTATCTAATTAGAAGCTAGGACTTAATTCTCTCCTGAAAGATGCCCCTGGCAGATAATTTTATGAGGATAGTATGCCTTGAGAAAAACAGAGAAAACAGTTTTTTGTCAGAACTTAAGAAAATAGAAGTTTCATTGTTACATGTTTTGCACCTGGGTTGTATTTATAAAAAAACTTTATTGTCTAGCATAGACAGGCAATCAAAACTGAAATCACAGAAAGTAGCAGAAGAACTGAGAAAAGGTCCCCGATTAAGTTCTTCTTTCTTCATCATGAGATCTATTTCATGTTCAACCACTTTATTAACCAAGACATGCCACTCCACCCCATTCCTTTCCTTTTGTACTCCCAGCAATTTACTGGATTCCTTCTGTGGGTTATATAATAGCAAGAAAAGTATAGATGCACCATTATCACTCCTGCTGTCACATGAAATATATGACATGGAGTTTTAGGCAGAATATTTTGTCCTGGATATATAAATGATTTATCTATCTATTCTGTGAAAGAAGTGACAAGCTAAACCAGAAGCACAGCAGCAGACTCATGCAGCTTCCAGACTGGCTTCAGCTTAGAATTAATCATTCCTTATGATCTTTATGAATCTGTATTCCCACTGGTGAATCTTTTTGTGATCATGCTAACTCTTAAGGGCATTTATTTATTAACTTATTTTAAAAAACCCTTAAGCCTGCTGCTGCACTACTTGTGCAGACAAGTCTAGTAAAATACAGGGAACCAGTTGCTTAATTCAGAGTGATAGCAGTCAGTGCAAGTATCAGGATCAGGTTCATATTTTTCCCATTTTCATTTTCTGATTGGTCTTCCAATTTTGTTTGTTTTCTTCTGAGCTTAACAGGCAAGTATCAAACACTTTAAGCCTAGAATTTGAGCAAACTTTGACTGGTCAATATTCTTTGCATGGGAAAGTAATTGCATTTTATTGCGGTGTTTTACCCCTGTTTGTGACTAATGCTCTCTTTTTAATCATACGAGTGGTGACCTATATACAGGGTGTTTAGCAGAAAGCTATTTCCCTGTAAAATTCCAAATATGGATCCAAACTCAAAATTCCTCCCTCCTCCATTCCATTAATTTCTTTATGGCTCCCTCATCCAAAAAATGTCATTTTAAACAAGGCAAAATTATTTAGGATTTAACACATTGATACATATTTTGACACATAAGCTTATCTTGGGACAAATGCTCTTATGTTCTCGTGTTTAATACCTCATGTCTACATGTATATGTGTATGTATGTAAAAAGACATATATGTAACCTTACATCTTTACATATATATATATATGCATGTTTATACAAGTGCATATACATATGTTCCTAGTTTTTTGGTAGCCCTTGTTTCCAATAATGACTTTACTCAAAGTTCCAAAATATGGATTTCATTTAGGATTAACTGAACAATTAGTAAAGCAATAGCAATCTGTTGTTATAAATGTATAAGAAATAAGTGCCTTCTACAATAAACTTAAAATAATGTTTGTAATTAGCAAATGGAATCCAACATTTTCTAGCTGTCTCATTAAAATGAAATTAGATGAAGAGTTGAGAATTTTAATTCCAAACATTCACCTTTATTATTGAAACATGTTCCTGAATGAGTTCCTAGACTATTTCACTAAATGTCCATGCAAATGAAGTTGTAAAACATGGGATCCAATCTTGTTAACATTCCCTTCCAGAATTATGACATTGGAAGAATTTCAGAAGGAAAAAGGGGATTATATTAAATGATTATTTATCTTCCTCTGTTTCACGTATTTCTACACTGTTGTCAATAATTATGTCCTTAGAGTAAAAAATATTGTGCCCAAAAAAAAAAAACAAAAAACAAAAAAAACCACCCCAAAAACCTAGAATACCTCAGTGTCTTCTATAATACAATTTAATGTTTCTAAGGCAACTCAATCAAGAAAAGCATAAAAAAAATCTCAACAAATAATGGCTTTAAGTGGTAATAGTAGGGAGGAATTTCAGACAAATTTGCAATCAAATGAGGCTCATGTGTAATAGCTATCTAGGTCTTGCTCCAGACCACTTTTGCTCTACAGATCTGTGAAGCTTAAAGGAAAAGGCAATTTTTAAAGAGGTTCGAGGGAAACAATTTTCTGTGCAGATACCCAGACTAAGCCAACGAACTGCACAGCTACAACTGAGGGCTTTGAATGTGAAGTGTCGAGTGTAGAGACCAGCCCCAGCTGTGCTCACCTACCTCCTCCTGCAACCAGCACAGAGGAGGAGGGACTTTTTCCAGAGACGTGAGGACACTTTTGACTCCTAGGCAACTTGAGGTCAGCAGTGGGATGAGGGACACACTCAACTCACTAACAAACTCCTGGAGTCAGGTTCGCCCTGGAGCTCCCATTCCAGGGAGTGCTATAACTTCGTGAGGGAAAAGCAGATCCAGGACAGGCAGCTGGCACCAGCATGGTGCTGGACCTGTCCCGTGCCTTCAAGACCACCATCACTGCTCCCCTTCCAGCTTTCCAAGTCCCTCAGACCCAAAGAGAGGAGAGCAGAGGCAGAGGTGCCAAGACACAGAGGATGAGGGAAGAGGAGGAGGAAGAAGGTGGAGGGCAACAGCCTTGGCAAGCCAAAGTTGCTAAATGCTGTAATTAGATGGTCAGACTTTAGTTCACAGATTTTTCTCCCCTGTCCCTTGTCCCTTATCTTATATTGGGACAGTTAAATATTCACATGTATCCATATAGTTTTCAACCCTATACTGTTAAAGACCATCCTTGTATCTTTTTGGTCTAATTCTCCAGAATCAGTCTGAGTTCTAATCCCATTGAGACCTTTCATCTGACATGGGTTGTTTACTTTCTATACCTTGTTTCACAAGAGCAAACGTGATACGAGTGATACAAGTCTAATTTAATTATTCTGTAGAAAAATAACCCCCTTTTGTTTCTCTAAATGGTACTGAAATGTGAAGTTAATACAAAAACACAAGTACACAAAGATAGTGAAGGATGTTTCTGCTAAGCTCTGTGGTGCCTTATTTGTGCTTCATGTAGAGTGCTGAACCAAGTAAAAGCTTGATCTGCATCAAATGTAGTGAACTTCACTGACTACCCTGAAGATTTATAAATGAGAGGCCAAAGAGTCAGGCTGCAAGGCTGCCTGGCTGCATGAGTAACAGTGAGAAATTCACCCAGTCATTCTGGCATGATGCACAGGAGATGGAGCTGATCAATAAATTCCAAATCACTTGCTTTATTTTCTCTGGAAAATTATCAGAGTCTGATATACAAATAAACAACGACCCTGCAGATCCAAACTCCAAACATAAAAAAAAGCAAGGGAATTAAGAGATTTGCACTTATCTTGTGCACCATGTTCCAAGAAAGGCCCCAGAAGTAGCCCTTTGTTGGAGAAGGTTATGAAAGGAAGGAAAAAAGGCAATGTAAAGGTCCTTCATTTCATCTCATACAAAATACCATATGTTTTTGCATGCTTCATTAATGCTCCTTGGTTTACCAATGAGAAACACACTGTGAGTCCAACCTTCAGGGGTCAGCAGTGTTCAGCACATCTATGAACCGTGCTCTAGGTGACTGTGGGGACTCTGGGATAAGGGCTGACTCTGCTCAGTATTAATCCTGCAGTTTTAGGTTGGACAGTTTGGAATCTGAAAACCAGCTAAGTACAAATCATCCCCCATCTCACAAATACCACCAATAACCTGTACAGGGAGCTTCTCTGAAATAAAGTAGTATTTCATTCAGAGGGTGCACTCGGAGATTATTCTTGTAAATAGATTTGCTAGATTGCAAATTCTCTGTTTATTCAAAGTTTTGAAATGAGCTAAATACAGTAGCCTTTTCTGAGCTTTCTAGTGCAGAGAGTCCTGTGTCTAATGAGTGATAATACTCCTTTTTTATAAGCCTAATACTATCAGACTATCTTTATGTTCTCTGGAATAAAACTTGCTAAATTCAGCAGAGTTTCTGTGGCTGTGCTAAAATACAAACAGTTTAAAGAAAGGCTGATGCTTCACTGTCTCACTTTTATGCCCAGTGGTCCTTCATAGACTGTTCTGCCTGAATTTGAGTTTTAGTAGATTATCTTCAAATTAGAGCTCAGGATGTACTTACAATTTAATGCCTTATTCCACTAGAACCCTAACAATTTAAATGCAAGGGAGCAAAATCTTTACAGTTTTGCTCTGTCTTGACAATGTGCTGTTTATGGACTCTTTTTAGCACACACAGGCATACATGCATGCAAAGCCAAGAGGTGGAAGTGAAATGACTCAAACAATGACTCTTTCCTGTTACAACATAATTGCTATTCCAGGTTTTCTTATTCTTGTTAAAGGACAGTGGATTGAATAAAAAGGGAATAAGAAGTGGGATGGATAGGAAAACATAATGATGACAGTATAATAAATTAATGCTTACCATTTCCTGAGTGTTTGCAAAATCTGCCTCTTTCGAGCTACACTGCACCAAAAGCATTATAATATTAATCAGGACAATACAAAGGAATACATATTTTTATCAAAATCTACTTAAGAGTACTGAGCATTCCTGCTCCCTAAAAACAAAACCAAAATAAAAACAAAAAAAAAAAAAGGAGGTTTTCATCTCATTGAAACAGTACATGATACACAAGTAATGCTTCTGCATATACACAGGTACGTTGATATCTGGTTAAAAATATAGTCTGAGCCTGCACATTGTCTTGCATTCAGAATTTTATTACATACAGAATAAACTACTCTTTATCTGAGAATCACAACCATAACCCCTCAAGGTAATTTTATTTGACCTCGAATGAACATAAAAAAGGGGTTCACAGAGCAGCCATTTCTTTGCTATTTCTGCAGCATCTCTCAAGGCAGTGGCAGTGCAGCTTCAGTGTAGAAAGTGTTAGTGCTTCTGAAACATGTTATTAGAGTAAATCTTGAACTGAACTTGACTTTATTTTGTATTTAACAACATGATGTCAAAAATACTTTGATCTGCATTAATGCAGTTGCTGGAATAAAATTACTTTCAGTCATTTAGTGTTTTGATACCATGGTTAGCTACACCATCCAGTCTTCAAGAACTGATGCTCTTTTACACTGCAATCTGTCTCTCATCCCTATTACCCCTAGGAGACTTACCACAAGAGAGTAACATATCTTGAATCCAGGTTTAGCCACAAAGTAGTCATCGGATTTGAAGGTTATCTTTATGTGATTTGTTCTGGATGTTATTCTTGGAGGTACTTCCTTGTGTCCACACCACCGCCCTCGAATAACCGTGCTGGTCTCTGATACATCTTCCACTTCCACAAAGTCATACCTTAAAAAGAGTATGAAGAATTAGTTTTTGCTAACTCTGGTTACAGAGGGTGCTTGCATATTGACAGGAGTACAGCTGGAGACACAAAGACAATTGTTCCCTGTTCTCCACTCCAAAACATCAGACTAAGTGTGACAAATGGTGAACACGCTCATGTGGCACAAAATACACTAAGCTGCAAACTACTGTCTGAGTGCTCAAATGACTGATTTCTGTGCTCCTGGAACATGACAGTATTTGCTACCACATTAAAATAGCAGTAAGAGGCACTTGCATGTGCTTAGTATACAGTAAGCATATGCATTGCGTTTCATGTGGTGGGTAAATAATTTAGAGACCTGATAAAATATTATTTAAGGCAGGCTGCCCAACCTGAGCAGCTGCAAGCACTTGTGCACTTTCTGGTGGTTGCCCAGCTCCCTGCAGCAGCAGCCACAAGCTCCCGCCTGCTGTGTCAGTAAGAGGGCTAGAGCGGGGCAGCCACCGTGCCAGGAGCAAAGGGAGATGCTGGAGGGACACAGGGCAGTGCATGCTACTGAAAGGTGCTTTTTAGGACCTTCCTTGTAGGTGGTACATTGCTCCTGTAGTTGGTTTGGAAAGATTTATGTCTAGCTTTCAAGCAGGAAAGCATGCTGCTGCTCTGCGTGCTGCAGTGGGGAGTTCATGTGCATGCTGTCACCAGGGAAAATGCAACAGCACATCTTGTTCTGTGAAAAGTCACATCTTGTCCAGGCACCCGTGCCACAGCAGTGGTCCCTGAGCCCAAAGAGGGCTCTGCCGGGAGCAGAAGGCACTAAACCCCAGGGATGAAAGGACACAGTGGCAGCACTCACTGCTCCAGCCTGCATATTCGCTTGCTTGGGTATAAATGACCATGTAAATAAATTAAAAAATGAGTACAGTTATTGAGCTGGAGAATGAAGAGGACAGAGAATGAAGTTCTATCTTACTAAATCTATGACAAAACGTCTCTCAGTATCTTTAGAGCCAGAATTAGGCCCCACACATTGCAGCCAGAGAGGCAGAGGTGATTAAAAGAGGGGCAGATTGAGTGCCATCCTCTCAGTACAGTTAAGCCTTAAAACTCTGGAGGTCTTTACCAGGAATGTTTTCTATTATCAAAGCATCTGCTCCCTCCAAAGAGGGAGTTCAGAACTATTAAGCGATTCTTGCTAGCAATGCACTGCTCCCCACCCCCAGGTTTGTGGGCCAAGTACCCTCCTCCTTGCCCAGTTGAGGGAGCTGAATAGCTCTGTAAATAACAGACCTGCTTTTCTTTTTCTACTGAGAGCCCATGAGAAAAAACCCATAATTACTGTGTGGTTTGAGAATATCAGCCCTGCTGCTTTTATATTCACCAACCCCAAACTGCACAGAATAGAAAATAACAGATCCACCATGACCGAACCACTTAAATCTGCCCAAACTCTGCTGAAATACTATTTTTTTGTAACACACCAAAATTTAGCTCCGGGCAGGGGTAAACTTGTCTCAATCTCCCTCCACTACTCCCAGCTCCCAGTCCCTGGTAGTGATGGATGTGGTACCCAGCAGAGCTCCCAAACATCCACCACCGCCCCCCAGGCAGCACAAAACTGAACGCCCATTGCAACACAAGGGGTTGTGTTCAGCAGGAGATAACCTTGTAAGCTTTGGTGAAAGCTGTCCTGACTGGCCGCCCACTTTTGGAAGCCAGAAGCCAGACTAACTAGCAAAACCAGGGAAAATCCATGGACCTTGAAGCATTATATCTCTTTCAACAGAAGAGGCTTTGCTGCAACGATCATGGAAGTAGGTGTATTCTCAGTTGCTTCTGTGCATCCAAGGAGCCTCAGAGGCTGGGTAATTTAATTGCTTTTTTCAGAATCATCTCTTATCAAGCGCCTGTGGAAATGCTAACAGCACTTCTAGAACATTCTGTAAGACCTTGAATATTTCCTCTCCTTCTTCAGAAGCTCTGAAGAAATACAGCTCTGCTAAAATATACCTTTTCATTCCTCAGCCTGAATGAATTTCAATCAGTTCAGTCTTAATAGTATGCAAATTACAATTATTAGCATTAATGAAAAATCGAAAGAAAACACTAGGAAGTTTCTGAAGAAAAAAGCTTAAGGTCAAAAACAAATACAAAAGCAAGGTAAGGTGCAGAGGTCCTGAATTACTTGTTCAGTATGCCCAGCCTTCAAGCATATGCTCAGCTCTCAGCATTCATTTCAATTAAAACAGTCCTGGCTGTCTCTCTAAAGCAGCACTGCAGGGATTGTCAGGGACTGAAATTGCAGAAAGTATCTAGTTTTGAAAAATATATTGAGCATTAGCAAAAAATCTAACTGCACACAGTACTTAACAGACTTAAAGCTATCACAAACTGTCTGACCAAAAACTTCCTCACTCTGGAAATAATACTACCCAAATCAAGGTCTCCCAGAAACTCTAGGGAAAGCTTTATGGCAGAAGAGAATGTGATATTTCTCCAGCTTCTGTAGACACTATGGATGATGGAAGGTCTTTGCTTTTCTCTGCATTCCAAATTAGCTGCTCTGGAAAAAGCAGGCAGACTGTCTTCCAAGATGCTCTCCAAGCACATAATGCCAGTAACAGCTTGACTTTCCCTCACTGTGCCACCACCTTTCATGGCTTTTGACAGAGTATACTTCATCTTTTTTCCACAGTAAATTAGCCCTCTGTTTCAAAGTTGCAATGCTTTAAGGTCAGCCACAGTTTATCCACTGTGTAAATATTAACAGGCCGCTTCTGTGTGCATTAGGCTCTGAATCTGGGAAAGCATTTGGGGTACTGGGGAGGTTACTGTTGTTACTGACTCTGCTGCTGATCTTGGACCAACATCACCGGAGCAGAGCAGACCTGCCAAGGAGTAGGGAAGGAGAGCCAGTTTTAGGCTGCATTCTTTTATTACTACATGGAAAACAAACCTGCAGGAGTGGTTCTCTCTATCAGTAACGCAGAAAATTTAACAAAGAAAAATAAAGAAAAAAAAATCCACCCTGTACGATGCCTGCAGAGATGCCAAACCCTACAAACACAAATTAATTGACAAAGATAAGATAAGAAGAGGCTGGGTGTGCAGAAACACTAACAACCCAGTTCTCTGCACAGATAAGGTGTAAGTAACAACATGATCAGGCAGAGTTGGAGGCTGAGACTTGAGCATTTTATGTAAGTAGCATCACAGCAATCTGCCTTTCGGAGGGCATGGGAATCAGGAGCCTGTTTTCTCCCACAGAAAAGCGAGCTGAATAAAAGAAACATAAACACATGGATTTATACTGTTTTAGTGAATGTTGGCAAGATTCACCTCTGTATTCTACTAATGCAAAGCAGTTTATCCACCTAGGTTAATCAGCCAGATCAGCTGAGCTTAAGGTCACTTTTGCTTAAAAGGGAAGCCAAAGAAACTGGGATATAGTAGGGCATGCTTTAATAGATTTACAGATATATCAGCATGCATCAGCACACTGATGTTTGTGGACCTATATTAAACGGTTTTAAAAGGAACTGTAGCAGTGAAGAGTAACAAAGACAAGCAAGTACTTTGAACATAATTATATTTCTCAATGCATTTTCATCTGTGCCTCTCACCCCAATATAAACGCTTACCTACTCACTCAAACCTCCTAGAGCCCTCCACCTACTGAAAAAGATGTTTCTTGCCTGGCTGAAACATGACAGCGGTGATAGAGGACAAAATCCTATTAAAGTAGTACCTATGTTGTCAGATAGCTGGATTTGAGCATAAGAGTACCTTGTGCTTAAAACGTTATAGAAGGACTAAAACCCGACAAAACTGCTTCAGGTCCAGGAAAGCTCAGTTTATTTATAAACTCAAAGATCAATTTCAGCTGGCAGGCCCCCTTAAAGGTCTGTCCTCCTTGCAAGGACATCCTAGACCTGGCCAGAGATGCCCAGTTTTGCTTTGCAGTCTCATGCCAGTGAGGTCTTACAGAGCCCTTTGCAAACTTCCACTTGCTACTCACCTGCAGATCTCATTTTCGGGTTCCTCCAGTCCAAACTGATTATCAAAAGCCAGCTGGATCCTGGTGCTCTCTGGGGAGTGGAGCCGCCACGTCAGCAGGAGGTTCCTGGGGTAGCTGCTGGGGAAGCGAGGACTGTGGATGCAGCCATTCCCTGCCACACTGATGGTCTCTTCTTTTCGGTACAAGTCTGTGAGGTGATTGCTCTCTGTTAGTAGTCACAACTTGTAGAAATTAGTATGTTGTTCCAGTTACAGGAAGGCAAAAAACACAACAGTTTATAACACAGCACAATTATTTGCATTTCAAGTCTATAAAAAGTTGGGTCTAGGAGCAATTATTATTAAATAGGAAGTACAGTGCATTTTCTGTTAGTTCAATCCCCTATTAAACAGTAAGGACAACAGAACTCAAGTATATAGACTCTTTATTTTACAAGAAATGTATCATTATTTTTACATTTATATTGAGTATATAATTTCATTCTCACCACTTTGGTTTTAAAACAGAATTAAACTTTAATAAAAGCTGCAAGCTTGAGAACAATGAAGTAAGACAGACTGAAATAAAAAAGGTAAACAGCCCTGCTTCCCAAATTTTGTGCTCTGGGGAGCAATGCCCTCTAAACAAAAGCAGCAATGAAGGGCTGCAGGAAAGTGAGCATGGGTGAATTTAAATTTCATTACTGTGTTTAAGTTTCCTCCCAGAAACACACGTAAGGTCACATTTTGATTTTATTTATACGGTGTGAACCATTTGCTGCCTATGGTCCATTAACACAAACAGCTGCTCCATGCTTATACCGATGAAACTCAGGCCAGATTCTGTCCCACCAAGCATCCTACTCAGTAATTTCAAGACAAATAGCCAAGTCTTTACTTAATTAAAATTCCACAACTTCTGCCTGAGCAAATATTCAATTGTTCCTACAGTTTACTTATACTGAGGTAAAGCCTCTGCTGCTGTAAATCCCTGGCTCCAAGGATTACGGGAACTTTGGCGAGACCCAGCTCTCTAAAAGTCAAAATGTCTTCTCAGTTGCACCATGCACTTGCATGGCCCAGCTGTTTCTGACACTGGAATTCGGGTCAGCTTGGATCAAAGAACTGCAAACAACCACTCTCCTGTGCACTGATAGCTTTAGTATGGGGAAATTTTGAGGATCAAAAGGCTCCAAGGCAACATGGAGATCACGACAGGTTTCAGCTCCCAGTCAAGACACACACCTCTGAGCCTCCACCTGTGGGATAGCTACCTGTGTTCCTTCCCCATGTGATGTGTGGGGATCTACATGAATTTGGACACTTGTTTTCATGTAAACACCCAACTCTGGTGTTTTTATCTTAAACTGAACATCACTCCACTCTGCTGAATGCCAGGTCAACCTCCAGTTCCACTTCAAGCAATAGAAATAGAAAACTGGTGCCTTCTCCTGAATTTGGCTACCGAGGAAGAATAATGGGGGAAAAATATCTCCACCAAGCCACTCTGTGAACACTGGAAACACAAAGCCAAAGCAACCAGCCTCAGCCATCTGTCATACACACTAATCTAAGTCTTCACTCTTAAAATAAAACCTAACGTGTCACTGAAGTTTTCTAAGCTCTTTATAAAAAATAAATATACTTGTTTTATGAATGCTCATTAAAAACAGGAATCCCGACAAATGGTACAAACTTCATGATTAGCACATCTATTTTTCAGGTTACTTTTCACTGCTTCCTGGCTGTAAATACCTCCCTGCACACAGCTGTAAGCAAAGCATGGTTGTCCAACAACAGTTCATTGTACTCTTCTGACAGGGAAGTAATTCTAGCTTCCAAACAACCCAAAACTCAGAAGACAAAAGTCTATGTTTCCTATAAAACTATCTCTGCAGATTTTATTGTGACATCTTTCTAAGATGCTTTCACACCCCAAGCCACCCTTTCGAAGCAAATGCAGCCCTAGCACACAAAGTGCAGAACTAGCCAGTTTTGTTTTACTCTGCTTTGACCAAACAATTTGCATTGGAAAAGTGCCAATTTGGTAAAAATAAAGACCACCCACCTATTTGTTTTGTTGTGATTTTCATCAGGGACATCTACACTGAAGTCTGTTTTGTATTTGCTTTTACTCTAAAAAAAGGGGAAAAAAGACATCTGGGGAAAAAAGACATTAGGGGCTTTTTTTCCCCTAATCTGGAATGAAACAAAATGTCCAGCCAACACTACTGAGTTCTTACTGAAATGCTGAGGACCTTTGGACTCTGAAAACACCAAGAGGACAAGATATTTCACAGGACTTTATCCAAAATGTCCAAGAAAAGGGATAAAAATAAAATGATTTGATGATAACAGATTCTAGTGAAACAACCATTCCCTAAGTCAGAACAAAAGTTACTGCAGTAAAACATGGCAAAACTCCTCCTACGCCTGAGAGTCCTTTACTCTTCTTTCTTGGACAGCAAACTATTGCCATTTTCCCTCTGTCACCACGCATTTCATGTGTGGTTCAATCTGGTTCATGATTCTGAGGGAAAGGCTCCCTTTTCCCAGGCACTCCCAGCACAGGCTTTACCGTGGTGTCGTCAGCTGCTGGAATTAAGAGTTCTGGGGACAGTATCTCTTAAATGTGCTCATACATATATACCCCCAAACAAAACATCTGTGCACTTAACACAACACACCAGCTGAGAATGAACACTACCTGCGCTCCTGCACACCAAGAAGAGGGTCTGTCATGGCTTTTCGTTTAACTTCAACTCTGAATCCCACAGACCATGGTGCTCTGCCTGTAAGTCAATCACACCCGACCAAGACCAGTGCTGAAATGTCATGACTGGCACCGCTCTGCACTATCCAAGTTGAACAGGTACACGGAGCAGTAGAGCTGCACGTGTTACGAAGCTTAAAAATCAAAGCACAGTGACTTGTTATTCATATCATGGTAAATGCAGCAATTATAAAGTCATTGTAGAGGAAAGGCTGGAGAGAAGCATGGGGAGAAAATTCTCACTATAGTAAAATAAGAGATATTCAAACATTGCACTCTGAGGAAAAGCTCGTTCCACAAAGGAAGAAAGTATGTTTGATGAGAATGACCATAAATACTGTTTCTATAGCCCACATGGGATGAAATGTAAAGCTACTTGGAGCCTTCATGTTATGCTGGAGCAGACTCTTCAGGAGCTCTGAAACAGCCTGATTCCCTTTCACCTCCCTCCCCATGCACTAAATTATGACCTGAAGTGGTGTAGCCAGCACTGGAATCAAACACACTAGAATTTTCTAAGGGGATTTTCACTGGAATTTCACAGTGTAATCAGACTTAGAACACAGTCAACCCAGACTCGCTCTCAGGAGGTTGGCTCCTCGTGAATCATCAAGCATCTGGGAAACAGCTTGAGGAGATGTGAGCAACTCCTGCACTTTTTGTATCAACAAAGCTATTAGACTAAAACAAGACTTTTCCAAGCAGACAAGCATTGTCCTCATCAGATACACTAGGGGAACTCATGGAAATCACACATTAGGCAAGGGAAAAGTCAGGATAAAAAACACTTAATAAAAGATACAAGCAAAGGGAGAGACAGTGCATCTTTCAAGGCACTGAACTGTCCCATGTTGCGACACAACACAATGCAGCACTACACAGTGTCCTGAATGTCACATTCTAACTGTATTCCATAATGCTTTATGGGAGTAAATAAAACACGACAGTGCATAATGCACTGCCTGTCACATTTACTAAAAAGCATATAAAATCATTTCACAATGAATAAAAGCAGGTGTTAAGTCATAAGGCAAAAAGGCCATTTAGGCCATACACAGAAGGAGGTTATTCTAGATGGCAGGAGCCACAAACACATCCTTGCACTGGGGGAGAAAAACTATCTCATAAGGAAGATGAGTGGGAAGGAATCTAGAAGACATCCTTTTTGTGAGGCAATTCCCTGTAGAGACTCTGAGCTAATTGGGAAGCAGCTTGTTCTATATTTTATTTATCTGAACTAACCTCTCTTTTTTTTCTCTTAATTCTTTTGCAACCACTAATTTTAAACATATTGGCACACATGATAGTCCAGCAGTCCAAATTAGAGGAGCTCCCATTTAAGTGCTCAGGGCAGCTGCATTTTCCAAAGTGCTTGCCTTCCTCCTCCTGCAAGGAGTGCAGCTGGGTGTCAGAGTGGGAACCGGGAGGTACAGTTCAATATTCAGGAAAATGTGCTTGTCTCAAGACTGTCCCCACCATGGGTGCCCAGCACACCCAATGTTTCCCTTTCCCAGCTAAGCCATGGCACATGAACAGCAACAATCAGAAACACAAATTTCATCCTGTGTTTTCTCTGGATGCCTGCACTTCCTTTGGAGCTTTAGCAACTGTTATCAACACTTTCCTCTTAAAGCTACTCCTCTTAGTAATGACATGGCTATTACTACAGACAGAAGTCTGCTCGTATTGTCATCATTCAACAGACAATGAATTCCTTCACTAAAACAACAGTCATAGTAATAAAAAAAACCCCCCAATTTCTACCTGATAATAGCTAATCTGACATCTGTTCTAGGATATATCCAGCAAGGAGAGTCTGTAAGTGTCAATTCCTTCAGAAAGAAGAAGAATTCAGAAAATGACCTTGTCTAATGACCTAACCAACAATATGGAATACTTAGTTCCACTTTTCTAAGGTTTCTGGAATTTCAGCTTCACTTCCTAAGGTGTTGTCTTGTGCGTAAGTTTGCTTCTTTCTTCCCCTTGGGGAAATTGTCCAACCAACATTGATAAAGTGGTAAAGGCTGAAAAAATACCATACTCTGACATATTTTATGACAAGAAATATACCCTCTGAAATGCCATGGAGTGTAATCTGATAAGCTCATCCACTGGTACAGCTGAGGAGAGAGTTTCTGAGAACCATGGTGAAGTTCATTTTACTAGTTGTGAAAGTATTTGTTATTTCAGGAAAGGACCTTGGGATTTTGCACGTGGGAGTTTTCCAGATATAACTCTCCACCCCCATGGCTGTTGTCTTAAAAAAAAAATACAGTGGTCAGTGGTTTGCCACCAGTTTTTAAACAAATGAGATAACCTTCAGGAAGAATAATAGCTCTTCAGTCCCTCCAGTTGAAAATTAGCCTCATCTAAATAGCTGAATCCATGGAGAAGCAAAGAGCAGTAAAACACTTTTGAAACCAGACCACAAATCAGTTCATCTCGGGGACAGGCATGCCAAGTGAGCTGTATTTATGGCAGCCTGTTCAGTCACTGGCTTTTTTTTCATTCTCCACCCTCCTGCAATAAGCATAAACTTTACTTGTTATCCATAAAGTTCTGTGCAAATCAGATGAAAAGATGACAGAGTTCATTGTCAAAATACCGTATTCCATAGCTGGTGACATCTTGTTGGGAAGATGCAAAACTGTAAGGTCATTTTCCTTGTTAAAAAATGGAGGTTTTCTGGATTTGTGTTTTTATTTTTTGTGGGTTTGTTTAAGTAGACATAAACAATAAAATAAATCCTAGACAGTGAACACAACATCGCACTTCTGCTCTCTAATGCAGAATATAATACTATGTGGTAATACCAGTCCTAGATATCTCTGTCCTTTTAAGGACAGAGGCCTAACACACCTAAGTCAGCTCTGCTCCCATCACGATTCACCAGCAGTTCTCCAAGAAGGCAAACCAAGGGAGGGAAAGGACTGGGATGGTCGGTGATGAAATATATGGTATAGCACAATCCCAGCCAGGCTAAAAGTTGCAAATTGTCTCTTGTGGAGGCACTAAACTGAGAAACAGCCAATCTGGTATAAGGATGCTTATTTAGGAGTATATTGGGACAGTGGATCCACCCAAAACATCACTTCAAGTTGCTTTCACCTTTATACAACTTCACAAACCCCATATATTTCAAGGACACAACAAACTTATAGTTAAGCTCATACTTAAGGAGTTTGCTGGATCAAGACCCAAAAGAAAGAGAACAGCATTTTAACACCACCTAATGTGTTACTTACCACCCAGCAAATGAGCAATTAAAAAGTGAACCTAAATCCCACTGGAGTTGATGAAAGACTATCAGTTTCATTCGTTTGCCACTGGACTTCAAAGAAGATGCTCCAGGTACCTGCTCCTTCTCTTATCAACAGGCCTCTTCTTTTTATCAGGAACATGAAAGATACTGCAGGCAACATCAGAGTTCATATCTAACGCACGACTGGTTCTGTCACAGAGGCAATATCAAAAGATGCTCTGTGCACGCTCAGCAAAATTCAGACCTCACAAGCAATCAGCTCCCTCCAAGTCCCTGAGCTGTGTGCAGATCTTTGCTAGAAGAATATATCCACAGAGGATTTACCAAAGAAACAAAAAATTGAGCTGTACTTGAATTAAGCAAAATTGGCCAGTGCACAACACCAGTATAGAAGGTATCAAAGAATGAAAACACTCCAGGCATCTAAAATTCAATTCAGAGACATCATCCATTTGATAACAGACTGGTTAGTAGTCTGCCTGTGGTTCTGTGTAGAGCAACCCCACTAGTCTTGGTGATACACAGTCAATCTGTGGTTGAACATGACCTCAGCAAAGACCACTTATGAGAATATTAAATGAGCAATTGATAAGGAAGTCCAGGCACATAATTCAAAGAGACAGCCTGTCTCCATGCTTCTCACTGTAAGAAGCATAATTTTATTTACATTTAATAATACTATTTTCCCTCTGAAATGGTGACTGTCATAACTGCATTTTGCATACAGAACTGAAAAAAACAGTCCTGAAATGAAGAACACGTGAGACTCCATTTTGGTGGGGTGAAGGCTCTAACCCTCCTTTTGCCCACTTTGGTGGGGGCCTTGCTCAGTCTTCCACAGATGAATACTGAAAAAACAATTCCTTAATTGTGTTTACAAAGATCCCACACTCAGTGATGTTTGCTTTTAGCAATGACTTATATTACTTGCTTTTATTTGACTTCTTGATAGAGATTTTCTTCTACATAAAAGAACATACTGAATGTCTTATAGTAAAGCAAAAGCGTCTTTAGAAAAGTAACATATGTGAGGCCAACATATGAAACACTTTTTTAACTGCTAGTTCTTTCATGATGGGTGGTAGCGTTACAATGCATCCCTCTGTTGGACTCTTAAACCACCAGCAAACGGAATGTACTTTTTTCTTGGGATTTCATAATTAAGTATGAAAGAGGGAAATGTGTATATCAAGAATGTCTAGCTTTAATGATGTGCAGTAAGACTAATGCATATATCCCCATGATCATGAGCATAAAAACACATAAAACCTTGGAGAAACTGTGAGAAAAAAATACAGAGGGAAATGATTCTCCCGGTGCTGCAAAGAGCTTAAGGGAAACATGATAACTGAAGCAGATGTTTGCAGTGAGTGCCAATGTCTTTGTAAGAAGGGTGGTACATAAAACCTGTGTAGTGCCTTGGACAAGATGATGCCAATTAGAGACACAATTGCTATTAAGCACAAATAGCAACACTGGACATTGGCTCATACTGTTTTGCAAAGAAATAGCACATTGTGGACTTAGACACTCAGAATCTTCCTGTTTAGGCAGTGGCTTCAAGAAAGTAGACCTTTATGGGAAGCTTCCTTCTAATTCTCCGGGTGCACTGAAAATTTATTCCTTTTCTGTTTTCCCTTCATTATTTTTCAATTCTTTACAACCAAACACGGACTTTTTGCCTCGTAAGTCTGGCATAGCTCAAGACTTAAAAGAGAATTTTTTTAAAGATATTGTTTAAGAAACTGTTTCACTCAAGCACTTTTAAGTCTGAACGAGACATGGAATTTCATTATAGAAAGAAAAATGTTAGCAGAAGGAAAAATAAAATTCAGTCAAAAGGCAAAAGGCTTCTCACGTTGAACATATTGTAGCAGATAGGCAATTACAGAGTGGAGGTCGCATGTTGGAACATTAGGCAGTAAAAAGAGATCTGTTTCAAAAGACAAATCAAGGCAATTTTCTCTTGTGATGTGAGTTTCCTTATCCTCTATGTCAGCACAGAAGATCCGAATTCTCTGAAAGGGAGTGAAAGGTCGCTTCTTACAATGTAAAGTCTGGCAACAGCATTCTAACAGACATCCTCTGCTTGGACTGTGTTTGCCATGGGCATGGTTTTTGTCTCTTAGAGTCCATATATCAACCAACTGCGCAAAGATAAATGCTTGTGGGGATATTTCAGTTCCTCCAAGGCAGGTGCACTAAATACTTAATACCTTAAAGTTACCTAAATCTTTTTTTAAAAAGGCAGAACTCATTGTATTTAGATATGATTGTTCGTAGTCTGTTCTTTTTTATGCAGTAGCCTAACAGCTAAAAAATGAACTCTATTCTAGTCAGTATCAGGACACAGCTTAACCTCCTCCAAGGAAACAGGAGCCTGTGTTGTGACTCTTCTATTTGCTTTAGAGAATTCAGATCACTTCTGTCTCCTCTCAGGGGACGGATGGGTTCTGGATGCTGCTTCAAAGATGGCTTGTCCATTTTCCAAGGAATGGATGGAGGTAAAAAGCAGAAGAAATTCTTGGCACAAGGACCAGGACTCGAGATTTAGCCAGAGAAGTAAAGACCCAGAAGCTTTTCTACTTTCTACTCCAAGGCACTCTGTCATGAGTCTCTGACAGTTTAGACCAGAGCAGACCATGCCATGGCCCCCTTTTTGCTCCCATGTCTCAGTTTTCTTCTGCTGAAAACAACAGCACTGGTGCAAAGAGATCTTTTCCCATCATGAAGGCAGAACACGAGTAGGGCCACAGGGGTGGCTTTACATCATTTAGATAAAACCCATGTTGCGAAACAAAATTCCCAGTCTGGAAAGTGATTTAAGTCATGCATACTGAAAGTACTGAGAACTTGAAGTGCGGGGGATCTTTCCTGTAAGCGCTTAGGATTTTCTCTGGAGGTCTGGCATCAGAACGCTGCAGAGCTGTCATGTGGATAGATACTGCAATTCAACGAAGTTTCCAGGCACATAAAATTCTTGGCTGTGGCCTTCCTTTGTTGTTATGATCCTGCACCAAAGGATCATCTAGGCATTTCCTTAGTCCTTCATCTAGGAACAAAAGTACACGTGGTTAAAGTGCAGGAGAGCTCATTCACTGCAAATATACAGGGACCAGTGACTGGGAAGATGATACTGGTACCAGCACAGCCTACAAGCTCAGGAGCTGCTGTGCCATAGGCACAACCATCTCTCATACCAGTACAGACATATCCTGACCACCATACGCCAAAATCAAAACTGGAAATGGAGCTGGCTCCAAAGGTTTGATTTACACACCTTGGCTTCCCAAGTATTTTCTGGAAAAACAGCTGTTTGGCTGGTTACCAAGAGGAAGTGATTGGAAACATTCCTTCTAGGTTGTATGGGGAGATGTTGTTAATAAAGGGAAGAGCCTAACCTACTCTTAGGTTTGTTAAGTTCGAGGCACAAGATATCCTACGTGAGCAGATGAAAACACACTGAAACCTGTGTGGAGGCAATGATAACCAGGACTTTGCTAAGACTCCATGGGGAGCAGTCATTATGTATCTTTATGTTCTGAGCAGGGCTGAGTACACTGTTGGAAAATCAGAATGTAATTAAATAATCCTTCACTTTCATGGACCTTCAATGAACTCTTACTTTTAAACAGAAAGCTGGAGTCCCCCGTGCAACTGTGCTGGAGACAAAGCCAAACTTCAAAGTTGTCCTTTGACTGAGGATTTAGTGAAATGTTTGACTAAAAAAAAGAATTGAGCAGTTACAAGGAAAAGTTCAGCCAGCTTTGGCTACAGAATTCACCAGCAGGAACACAAAGGGGCACATTTCACTCCTCCAACTTTCAGAAGACACGTGAGATGACTTAAGGTGAACCAGCAGACACCATCAGCACCCCTTCACACTGTATCTTCCAGAGAAACATGGTGACCCAATCAAACCCAGCTTGCCCCCACCTTGCTGAAAGCCTAATAGTGAGGAGAAATGCCTGTAGATATCATGGCAGAGGATTTAAGGGAGCAATCTCAGGTTCTGCTTTACACTTCCTGATGTAGATTGCATAGCAAAAAAGGAGAGATGCACTCAGCGGTGGTACATATGTGGCTGGACAGCAGGCAGGACTTGGCTGCTTGGCTGAGGCATAACCAGAGTAGGTCCTCAAGAGCATGTGGAACCCAAGAGATCAACGCTATGCTACCTGCAGGTGGAAAGGTCTAACCTCCATCTGTTTTGGACAAAGGGGACTGTTTTACTTTTGTCTCACCCCAGTTCTGTGCTGGTACTGATGCTGCACATCTGGGTGAACAGAATGTGCTGAGGTCCTGTCCGCTCAGAGGGCACAGCTGTGTGTTGACTATTAAACACAGCTCCAAGCAGCTGTTTGGCCAAAGAGCAGCCAGATAAGAGGCTTATGTCACTGAGATAAAAAGGGTGAGAAAGTCCAATAAATACAGTAATCTGTCCAATAATACAGTACTCTCACATAATTTCATTTCATGAACACCCTGTATCAGAGCTATTGAAGTGAGACAGGGACATACTGCACCATTTCCTAGGAAAACTATTTTCTACACTAATGCTTGAAATGCAGAAGGCTACCTTGGCACTTTTTGGACTACCCAAACAAGTTACTTTTACTCAATTGGCTTTGCATATATTTTGGCATCTAGGATTACAGTCCAGTAAGACAAAAAAAATCTCTACTTAAAACAACAATGGAATATACAATGTCAGAAAAATGTTTTAGTTCATGTGTTTGACACAAGAAAGAAAAAAAATTCATCTTGGCAGAACATATATTAAAGTTGGATTAATGACAAATTTGGTGTCAAAATTGTATTTTTCTGATTTCTATTTATTGGCAAGAATTCCAGAGACCTTTTTGTTGTTTGGACTTCCAACCTGCTTCATTTATTCCTGCTTAGTTTATCTCAGTCTTTTCTATGGAAGACATGGAAGAATAGTCCATCAAAGGATAAAATTTTAAACTTTTCTTGATTTAGAGACTTCAGAAGTCCTACTTAACAGCAGACACTCTAGATTGCTCTGTCAGAAAGAATGGCAGCAACCATTTTTGGATCCCCTAGGGTGAAATGTACTGGGTCTTTTTATAGTTTAGCCTGTAAATAACAAAATACCACAACTATGACCTTAAATATCATCTGGTATGAACTATAATCAAGTAACTGACAACTTTGGTAAATGATAGCTTCACTGTGTGTTACTAAAATCAGTTGTGAGCAGTGTAAGTACTCTAAGCAGCACTACAGTCCTATAGTTTGCTGGCCTCTGTATTGATTTATTTTATTCAAAGTGGTTAATTTTTTGCATTTTCATGGTGCTTCCCATCTCACAACAGCTCCATCTTTCTCAGGCCTTCACTTCTGATTTGTTACTGAAACAAAATTCCCACTTGGTAAACCTCGTGAGCTGTTATGGACACTGACACACTCCATGATTGGCCATTTATCCTCTCTGCTCACAGCTGCACTGGGCAGCTGCAAGGACCAGTAAGATGCTGGACTTGGCTACAGCAGTAGGGGAGGGGAGCAGATACCAGCTCAGAGAGGCTGCAGGAGCACTGGTGGAATCACAGTGAGACATTTCATGCCACCTCCTTTCCACACAGCAGATTTGCCAACCCAATCCTTGCTCTTTCATTGCAGAAAATGCGGGGCAGTGCTTCAGAGCCATCGCTCTCGCTGCGTTCCCCAGGGGCATCACGGGCTATGAACAGGATGGAGTATGCAACAGCACAGGCTGCCCACATCCATGCTCCTTCTCCCAATTACAGGTCTGTATGCATTTTTAAGCCCACACTGACATATGCAAACACTACCAGGATTTGTGCAGCAAATATTTGCCAAGGAGAAGGCAATCCTCCCTCTCTTCCTCCCTCCCTCTCTGCCCAGGAGTAGCAGGGTGAGTCCTTGCATGCACTGGCAGAAGGTGGTGGCATTCCCCAAAATGCAACAGGAAACCCTGAAAACCCAGAAGAACCCCAGGTTCCCACCAACTAAAGGTTTGTCTGCTACACAGCTGCAAGGTAGTCTGAGAGTCTTCCCTGATTCATTCACTTTTAATTAAGGGACTGGTGGTCCCCTACCTGCCAATTCAAGTCTAGCCACATACACATTTACTTGGTTATTTCATCCATAAAGCTTTAAATAAAAGGCTTTTCTTTTTTGTTCCTACTTTTTAATGGATGCAGAGAACCACTCTGTCAAGAACAAAACAAATGCCCCACTAAACCCATCTTAATGGACAATTTGTTTCCTCAATGCAGCCTTTAAGTAATAAAGAAAGAATAAACATAACATTCTCCTAAGAAATAAAATGAAAACACTCTAAAAAAACCCCTTGCTTGTCTGAGGCATACTAAGATGTTAATAAACTCCGCTTAGACATTTACAGAAGAAGCCTGCTCACCAAATCCATTTTCATAGAGCAGTAAGACAACCTGGAACCAGACCACCTGCTTGTGTAAATCAGCAGCATCCCTACAGTGATTGCAGCTATTTACACCAGCTGAGGATCTTACCAGAGCAGCAGGTGAAAAGGAGAAGAGAAAACTAATCTGAGCAGAAGCAGCAGCAGCAAGTGCCCAGTGCAGTGATACACTGAACTCAAGAGAAACTGAACTAAATCAGCTCACAGGGAAAATTCAAGGTTTGCCTCTCTGACCTATTAAACAGAGTTAAGAATTTATGCGTGTTTTTTTATTTGCAGGTTGAGTTGGGGAAGATTCCTAATTATATCAACAAAGACTGAGTTGTTTGATTCAAAGAAAAACATTTCCATTTATTGCTAAACAAGTATTAATACACTGTTAATTTTTTTGTCATTTCCAAATTATCTTCTGTACATAAATGTAATAGCTGAATTCAGCAAAATTTGTGAATTTCATTCACTCTTTTCACACTTTCAGTGCTGTTAGAATTTTCTGGGATCAGCAAGTCAGGCACCCTTGAAAGTCTCACCTAGGTGCACTGGGGACTCCCATGTGATTTAAGAGAATGTCAGCTCATCAACCAGTGCAAACCAGTACTGTTCAAGTGACCCAAATGGAGCTTTCCCCCAAGCAACATTGTTCCTGTCATGATTTTTTCCTTTCCTGGTCACACCTTTTGAACAAAATTTCCACTACTGCACAGAGCTAAAACACAGATTTTGAAGTAAGAATTTCACATTAAAATACATAGTTTACCATTTATAAAATCACTCAGATGCCATACCATTTGTGGATTTTTAAAAGCTAATGTAATGTCTGTTACTGACATGAACACATAGATACTTTCAGGGCCTTATTTCAAAATTCACCCAAAGTCTTGTCAATGCCAGATTCCTATACATGATACTTGACTTTGGGTTGGTTTCTTTTTCCAGTCTTTCCTTAATCATCTGAAATATTTCCATATGGCTATAAAAAGACTGCTTTTAAGAAACAAGTCCTGAAAGAAATGCTAACTAGTCATTAAAAGCCTAGGAATCAATTACATATGTGTTGAGTTCTTCACATTCTCCAAATACATGTTGGTGTTTTGTCAAGATGCAGAATTATCAGTCTTTGTGTACTGTAACAATTAACGAAGAAATCCAAGGGCAGAAGGAGCCAGCTCAAAAAAAAAAAAAAATTGGAGGAGGTGGTTTCAAAAAAGTCCATTGACAACAGCACTTTGTTAAAAGAAGTATTAAAGTAAAAAAAGTCAAGCCAACTACAGGTTTGAAAAAGATAAACAATGAAAACAGAAATTAAAAAAGCAGGGATTTATTTTCTTAAATGAAAATGAACAGAATAGATGTAGGGTTTAACTTCTTTCTCCCCCAAAAAGACAAGAACTCATAAACTGCACCAACTCTTAAGAGAGAAAAAAGTTTGCAGAGAACGGCTTTCTACCAGAACATAACACATGGCTGATTATGAGGAAGCCGGAAGACTCTATTTTCTCTCAGAAACTAAAGGAGCAGGACAACACAAAGACTATCAAAGCACTTGATGTTACCAGAAATATCTAAGGTTAGTAGAAGGACATGAAAGAAAGTACTACTCCCCAGATTCAACAGTGGCAGATAAGGGAGTTTTCTTGGCTGCTGGAAAAGATATGTTAGCATTATAAACTATTAGCATCATGGTACTAGCAGAAATATTGTTAATATATAGTTACTTCCTGCAGACTAAGACCAAGGCTCTCTTATGGCAGGTGTTGACAAATAGAATGGAAAAACTACTGTAGTCCTAGGAGGACATGTATTGAATAGATTTAGCAATCTAAATTTTCTTGGGATTCAGACAAAATTTGCAATTCAGGGACACTGGACGCTGGATTGCTTTATAAGGAGAATCAATATATTTGTCATTACTCACTTTATTTGTACTCCAAATTGTGGCTAGATCCAAAAATACCACTTGGGCATCATATTTGTACTACAATTCTGGCAGAATTGTATTTCTTAACTTCACTGTGAAACTTCCACCTCTCTTCTTAGGTACCTGTGAGCACCACACCTCCTGCAGGTCTCTACTCTCCACCTTCCGCCCCAGTCCACCTCCAGGAGATCCCAAACACAGACTGACTGGACACGAATTGCCCCTGATTCTGTGTTTTTAAGAGATAATAGTTAGCTTCTGGCAGATTACAAAAGCTTTTCATCAGGCATGCCATGGAACATTGCACACTGTGACATAAGTCAAAATGTTGATAGTTTGAATTTCTGTGCATGCAGAATTATACATTCACAGCCCTTTTTTTGAGAATCTGCATACACAGCTAAGACATTTCTGCATGCATGCCTCTGGTGATTTTTTTCCCCCCTAAATGAGTACATCTATGATTAAATTATAATAGTTTTCTACATAGCATTCTTAATGTTTAGACAGATTGATAGAAGAATATATTTTACTCCCATTACTTGAAAAAGCTCTCTTACTGAAAGTAAACAGTGATTAAAGAAACCATAAACATTGCTTCATTCAGAATTAAAGCTACTTCAGCTACTTCTTTCGTAGAAGCTACGGAAAGAAGTGAGGCAGACGCGGCGCTGTTACTCCACAGAATCTGCTCACAGCACAAATAATTTTTAAGTGTCGTCGTATTTTAACAGGAAGAAATGCAATTATCAGAATAGGTCTGATCTCAATATGTTTTACTATCCCGCTCACTTCCATTGCCAACATGAATAAGAGAAACCAAGCAGACAGGAACTTAAGAATTCCAACAACAATTAAGTTGCAATTAGTTATTATGAAAGGCTCCCTTGTTATAATATCCTTTATTCTAGATTCTGTTTGATTACTGCAGAAGACACCCAATGGCTTAACCACATTTCGACCAAAAATGGGAGATCTGGAGAGAAAAAGCCCCATTTTCTTGCCAAGCAAAATTAGGGGAGGATAGTATTAGTGGATGTTCATGTAGACTCTTTCTTAAGACATGATCTTATTCTTCTTGAAACTGTGCTAATTTCATCAGTAACAGGACTGGGATCCAATTTTTCATTCATGATGGATTTTTGTTTCTGTGCTTCTTTTCTTCTCATCCCTGCTTCATAGCTGGGAAAGATGTAAACCATATAAACAGATGGGATTTTGCTACACTAGTTAACATGTTGATCAATCACATCACCTGCTGTGTGAGCCATCCTTCTCCTCCATCCCCTCCTTTCACAATCACACAAAAAAACCCAGCAGACTGCTTGTATATCATTGGTCATGACAACAGGCAACACATTTCTCAATCTGCTCCCCCCTTTGAACATAATAAGGTCTACAGAAGGTTTTCACACCTAACTTAAACCACAGATACGCAATACTCAGGAAAAAAACGTGGTGCTGGTTTCTGCTGTGCAGTGTACAGTGCAGGACAGACGTGCCCACAGCTTCCTGGAAGCCTTCCTCCTGGGTTGGCAGAGGAGCACACCACAACTGCCTGGGGACACCCTCAGTGACAAGATGTCTCTTTATGACATGGCTGTTGCTCTTAAAATGCATCATGGCAGCAACCTGTAGCCCTCAGGATGCAAGGTGTTCCCTGAGCTAGGCACCATATGGTTACACAAATCCCAAGCTGCCGTGATGACAACCGGCAGGACGGGAAAAGAAGTGGAGATAGAGTACAAAAACCAGATAACTGCAACAATGACAAGTGATGCAAGAACATATAAAAAGCAAGTCATATTCACATCCATTACTAATTATATGCCCAGTGTTTGCCAGTAGAAAAATGCTATGTGGTCTGAGGGTAGAAAAGAAAGTTTGCAAGAAAAAGTAACATTTTTAATTAGACTAACTGAATTAAAAAAATCAAAATGCCTTTGGGCACACAGGATTTTCATCGATCCTCTCTTTTTTTTGTGTCCATGTCCCACTGGTGAGGTTTACAAGTGGATTTTTTGAGGTCTCCCTCCTTCTTATGTCAGACTGGGGAGTGCAGGAAGGGCAGATGAAATATAGTCTCCAGACCACTGGGACCCGAGCTTTTCTCCTGGAAGTGACCACCTTGAGGAAAATGGAGAAGGACTAAACCACTCATGACTTAAACCACAGGCCTCCTTACTGCATGCCAGTGAGATGTCAGGGCTGGAATCCATTTTTAACGAAACCCATAAGTAGAATCACACCTACTTTATTACAAGCATTTTTAGCAGTAATTAACACACATAGATTGCAAAGCTCTTCTAGCAGCTGTGATGCTGCTGTTCTCTAAAGATGCTTACGAAGACATCACACTGCTCCCTGCCTTAAAAGCTGCTAATAAAAGCAGACTTTAATTCTGAAGTGCATTCAGAGCACATGGGGGAGCAAAATCAATGCCTGGTCAAACAGATCAAGGAAAACAACTCCTTGGCAAAGTAACCGTATTTTTCGGACTCTTATGTGCCCTGTTCAAATGCTACTGAAGTCAATGGAAAAACTCCCTTGGGAATTTGACAGACCGAGTAAACAAGGAAAGAAGTCAAATACAAACCCAAAACCTTGACCAAAGCACATTTAAAATCCAATCACTATACAGCTCAGATTCTCTGGACCCAAGTGTTTTAGTATGAGAATCAGATGAAGGTGCACAAGGTCCCTTCAGGTGGTGCACATATTAGTGAGAGAATTCTGCCAACCATCAAGATTTGAACAGAAATATCACTTCTGTTTAGCATTATCTGAAAGACCTATAGCTTCTAATATTTAAACATCAAAGGAACTGAATATATCCCAGCAAAACCATTAATCTTTAAAGGCAGAATAAAGCCAGTATTTTCAATACAATGAGAGATTGAAGATTTCTCTGTATTATCTTACTACTGTTCAATAATCTGTGTCCATTCAGGGGTAGCAGCACATGCTTAAAATATTGAAGAAAAAGAAATTGCATTCCAGCTGTGGCAATAGTATGGATGCAATCGACTCTTGACTTTGATTTTCTTGAAGTAAAAAGGCTGAAAAATGGGTCTGTATTTATGGTAAAAGCAGTGCAAAACTAGTTAGAGAAAGATAGGAAGAAAAAATGCTAACGTTTCCCTTTTAAAGTGACATCTGATCTTGAATATAAAGATTCAATTATTATTTATAAAGCTGTGTTTTCTACAGACCTTTCCATAAACCCATAAAGGAACAAACTCCAGCATTACATCAATAACTTTTATTTCACCATTTTTTTATTTTTGTGAATAGTTTACCACTAGAAAGTGGTTGCTAAAAACATATATTAATCTCTGAATTTCTTTTAAAAACTTCCAAATTTTTCTTTAAAAAAAATACATAGAATACAGGCAAAGAAATTAAAGAGAAGAGAAGCAGTGGACAGAATTCATAATATCAAAAATTACTGATCCTGCGTAAGCATTATGCACTATGTAAGAAGGAGGACTTCCTCCTCTTCAAAATATAATATTTTTATGCAATACTTATTCATTTCTCCTAGAGAGAAACCATGCTATTTTGGTCTTCTTAACTTCGTCACTAAAATGTGAAAATCTTATGCCTACTGTAGTTTTACATGTATTTGCATTTTGCGACTGGATTAAAATAATTCAGAGCACTTTTCTTATAACAATCAGGCTCTTCTGCAACATTTTCGATGACATTTTCCATGTCTGGATATTGCAATTACATTAGAGAAGTAGACTCAGAACTGACTAGGGACCCAAGATCTGAACCTGATGCACTCTCTCCTGCACTGTTTGCTTCAGCGAAGTCTTTGCATAACACCAAATTTCCAGAAATAAAAGTTAACAATTGGGATTAAAAATATTTTTTGTGACAATCAACAAGATTTATGGAGCACTAAGATAAATAATTCCCAAAGAGAAAGAATTTCTGCAGAGAACAATCTAGTCGCAACCAAACCTCAGAGCAGTATTGTTTCTCTGTGTTTTATATGTGTCACTGACACAAAAACTGTTAAATTCTACTGTGAAAAAGAAACTCGATAATGTATGAAGAGACTTGTTGTTCATGTCTCTTAGTTGTTCCTAAAAGGGTTAACACACGCTACAGTAACACCTAGACAGGTCTTGGGGACACAAAGGACTGCTCTCATTCAGAAAGTCCATGGCTGAAGACAGAGTAAAATACCATGGGGAAAGGAAGTAAAATCTGGGATTCTCTTTTCTCAAACCTCACTGAAGAGGTGATTTTAGCCCAGTTGTGCGATAACAGGCAGCAGTTAGCTCTCTAATTAATAAATAAACCAATAACCTAATCATACCAAACCCAAACAATTATCTAAATCCGTGATCTACAGGTTATAATCACAGTGTCAGTAAAAAAGGGAAAGAGAAAAATGGGGACAAGGTAAGTACTGATATGTATCCAAGAATCAACAAATATATTATTGTCAGACAATGAGTTCACAGATGATAAAATCAAAACAGAGCATCATGAACATCCATTTTAACTTTGGCAGGACACAGGCTATAGCCCACAGTCACAATGTATTGGGTTAGAAACAGTGGTTCTGCAAACAGCAGAACAAGTGAAAATTGGTTTCCTACTGTCTCTCTCTTGCTTGCTCAACTTCTGAGCTGAATTATACTAAGGTATTCTGTTATCTTTGCCTTTCTCCTTACAAATTTTACCTCACAGCATTTGGCAGCATTCCAAAGACCACTCCAGCAAAGAGGTCCCAAAGATGCTATGGCTGCAGCACTTCCCTGATCTCTTCAAGGTCATGCAGTAAAACACTGGCAGAATGGCAGAATAACCTGACACAAACAGCAAGCGCCTGACCTTCAAGGGCTCATGGTGAGCATTTTCCAAGCCCAGCCCCACTCTCAGTTTCAGACTGAATGTTTTAAAAATAGAGATTAGAGAGATCTGTGGGAACAAGATGATGCCAAAATTGCCTTTTCTTAACCTTAAATGTTAAGATCAGAGATCAGGAGTTAACTGACAAAACGTTGTATTGGGTTTGCGTGGCCAGGTTTTGGTAGCAAGGAGCTACAGGAGGGGCTTCTGTGAGAAGCTGCCAGATGCTTCCCCCATGTCTGGCAGAGCCAATCCCTGGCAGCTCCAAGAGGGACGTGCCACTGCCCAAGGCTGGGGCAATTAGAAATGATGGTAATGCCTCTATGGTAACGTTTTTAGAAGAAGAAAAAGAAGCTATGGCGCAAATGTAATTGCAGCCAGAGAAAAGCAGCATGAGAACCTATGAGAGGAACAGCTCTGCAAACGCAGATATTTGTGGTAACCGATACCTGCATATGGGAAAGAAATATGGCACTCAGCTACTTACAGGGAAGTATTAACAACTCAACACAGAGGTGTCTCCCAGCTTGGTTCCAGCAGCAGGATGGAATATATATTCATGAATCTGATTTCTTCTAGGTGCCTCCAGGGATAATGAGCACAACTAATTAAAACTACATCAAAAAAGTAATGGCATTCTTTCTCCACTAAATTCAGGTATGACTTTAATTCTCCAAATGCTGTGTCAGTGATGGACTCTGAGAAGGACATAACCACATCTCAGGGACTGTACATGGTATTTAAAGTATCTTTCAAATCGGCAAAATAATGGATGGAAAAGGAATACAGAGAAAGTAGTTCCAAGCTACATTAATTTCTAACCCTGTCCTTTCCCAGAAATTATCTAGCAAAGCAGTCAACATCTTTACTTCAGTTTCATCCAGTGTGACAGCATATTTATGTGTTTGACAGGTATGAGGATCATTACTTGTCACCATTCATTATGGATCCCAACCACTTCTCCTACTTGCTGCTTTGAAAGTACACACGTATCAAAAAAGCAGAAAAACAGATCGGCAATTGTGTCAATTTATTCCACTTTGGATCTTAAGCATTGGAAGGAGCGTGTTTGTCAGTGGTTGTTCTGTTGATGTAAAAGGTCGATGCATACAGAAGGAGCGGTTGCTAACACAGTATTGTCTGTCTTTCTGTCATAGGTACTTTTAATGTCCTTCATAGGGAACCCACATTTAGGAAAATGTCAACTTAACAAAAGAAGCCAATTACAATATTGGGTATAGAAAAGAGGGTTCAAACAAATAATCTAACTCACAGTTTTGGTGGCAACACTGTGAAGTTCTGCACAATCTAGACAATGTCTTAAAACAGCAGTAGTAGCAGCAGACAAGCAATAAATCGTCCATTATTACTATGAGAGGAGGAAGGTTTTGTTTGCAGTCTTTTTGTGAGTTTTATTTTTTTTCTCCTAACCCCCCATTTTATACAAATAAAGCAAAAATTGCCAATTTACAAGACAGATATGTACAGTTCAATTACAGGGGAGATAGTTTTCTGTGACCCTATAAAAAATCCAAGAACCTTGCAGGATTTTTCAATTGCAGCAGCACCTTGGCTTTATAATGTGAATCAGATAAAACTGTTATGGGACCCAGCAGCTGCTCCTCAATATTCTGAAGATATTCAGATCACACTTAGTCAGTCATATAGCATGGAAAACGTTTTTATTTCAAATAGCTGTTTTTGTAAGTCCATATTCAATAAGCAGCACTTTTGACCTTGAAAGCCAGCCATTCACAGAGCTTCACCCATGCTCAGGGAGAGACTGAGGTGAAGGGAGTTCTGTCCTTTTCCAAAGGGATCTGAAGTCCCTCAACAGCACTTGGTGCAACCTCTCATGTCTCTGAAGTTACGGATGAACCTAAACGCCTGGAACAAGACAAGTGTCACTGTAGTCTCTTTGTTTTCTAAGCATGAATAATATATGCAAAATTAACTCCCTACCCTCTCAGGATTATCTGTCCTAGCAGAGATAAGGTTGTGTGCATCTGGTTGTCAAAAATTAAATAATGGGCTATACCCTATTTGTAGCCCGTGGTTGGTGGAAGAGCTGTGTGTAGTTCAGCCACCCCTGCAGTGGACCATGGGATGGTGGCACTCTGCCACTCACCATTTGTTTGGTTTGCACTGGGTCCTGAGGTCCAGAGCCAGGTCAGGATGCCAATCTGACAAAGCTGTCTTGCTGGAAGCATATGGTCCTGCACACCAATGTCCACATGCACTCAAAGCAAGCAAGGCTCTATAATGGAACTGAACAGCATGGGGGACTTCAGGTCAGGGAGCTCTGATCTGCTACAGTCAGCAAAAAAGAAGAGCAGCTTTAAAAAAGTTTTTCCAAGGTAAGAAACAGCCCAAAGAAGGGGATTTGGTTTTTAGATTTCAGGAACAAATACGACCTTTATGGAAGACTTGCTTTGTTCCAAAGGTAAAACTCTAATAAAAACAACTTCAAGTTTTATAGGTCATGTAAGTCCTTTTGAAATGCTTTAAAACCAAACGTATGACAAACATTTATTTTAAAAGGATGTGTTCACGGTTTTCAGGTGCCAGAGTCTGAAATTCCTTGCTTGCCTGCTTTCCCTCATTCAAGAGTAAGTTGCAGAGTCAAGAGCGTGCCAAACTGACAGAGTGCCAAGCTCCTTACTGATGTGGCAGTCACAAATCTTGTACAAGTGTCACATTTCTGAGGACTAAAAACATCAATATTCTGCAATACTAAACAAGAAGAAAATGGAGTAAATCACCAAACCTGACACTGCAATGTTCACATACTCCCCTGTGTACTTTTTCACATAATACAACAGCAGACATTAAGAAACCATCACTGCCAGACAGTGAGACATCAAAGCCTTGCTGCACGCTCCAAACCTGGGATAATTCATTTCAATTAATAGCTGACATGCTGAGCTTTGCTATATCCAGTAAAGTAGATATCTATGACAAAAGATGTACTGATAAGAAGAAAAAGGAACAGGTAGTTCCTTACATCTCATTTATTGGGGTTCTATTATCATATTTCTGGCCTGTAGTGTTGGCAGCACCTTTTCACTCCAGGTCCTGTATTTGTTATGTTTGCCATGCATAAGCTGTCTCTGTTGTCTCACAGCAAGCTGTAGAGCTGATATACGGTCTAAGCTGTCATCTCTACCTTTGTCATGTGGACTTGTGCACCATTCAAATCTATACTGGAAACTCCTGCAGACATCATTTTCCTAGACCTATGCCTTTGACCACATCATGTCATCTATACATCACTTACTGACCCACTCTGCTCTGCTGTGTCAAATATACAGTACTCGTCCTGACTTCCAAAGACTGTATAATTTATTATGGCTTACTCATAACTTCTTATGTGTTATCAAACTCTTGATTATAAACTGTGTCCTATGATCTGCAGTCCTTGACCACCATAATTAGCTTGCTATGTAACTTAGAAAGATCCACATCCCCATCAGCCACTGAGGAACTCATTTATGCTCCCTTACACTCTCCTGCACATAATACCCATGGAAACTTTACAATGACCATGTCAGACCAGATGTTGGTTATTCTGCTAACTTGTTTTAGAATGGTTTGCATTGGAGAGTACTTTCAAAGATCATCTAGTCCAATCCCTCTGCCATCTGCAGGGACATCTGTCATTAGAGCACGTTGCTCAAGGCTCCATGCAACCTGGCCTTGAACACTATCAATAATGGGATACCCACAATTCTCTCAGCAGCATGTTCCAGCATCTCACCATCTTCACTGCAGAAATATCTTCCTCACATACAATACAAACTTACCCTCTTTTCAGTTTAAAACCATTGTCCCTTGAACGGTCACTACAGGCCCTGGTAAAAAGTTTCTCTCTCTTTCTTTCAAGCCCCCTTTATGTGTTGAAAGGCTGCAGTAATGTCTCCCCCGAGTCTTTCTGTTCTCCAGACTGAACAATTCCAACTCTTTCAGCCTGTCTTCATAGGAGTTGTGTTCCACCCCTCTGATAATTTTCAGGGCCCTTCTCTGGACTTGCTCTAACAGATCCATGGATTTCTTTACGGGCTCAGGGCCTCAGAGCTGGATGCAACACTTCAGGTGGGGTCTTATCTCAAACTGCTGGCCACGCTGCTTTGGATGCAGCCCAAAACACAGCTGGTTTTCTGGGGTCTGAGTGCATATTGCCGGCTTATTTTTAATTTTTTTGCCCACCAGTACCCTCAAGTCCTTCTCTACAGGACTGTTCTTAACAGTTTGTAAATTTGACCTGACACTGCTTGTGTTGGACTCCATCTGGTCAGAGTAATCTCCTCTTCTTTTTCATTCCTGCCCCGCTCAGGACAAAAAAGATGCCCAACAGAATTGATGGCAGAGGATAAGACTGGTTTTTCTTTGGGGAATGTGACTTAAGCAGAATCAGGACTAGGATGTGAACATGCTGAAGAGGGTCATGTCTTTACTGCCTGAAAATAAGGCATCCTACTAAACCTGTCACATAGGCTCCATTTACATTCAGTGGATTCAGAATTGATTAAGATATTTATCTGCTGGCAGGAGCACCTGAATCACCTCACTTTAGGACGCTCATTGTTTGGTGTGGCAATGCCCACCTTGAAGAAGGAGGCTGAAGGTGAGGGCATGGGGCTGTTGGTTTCTCCAACTCCTCTCTGGGGACTCTGGGGAGCACGCACTCCCCTCCACTGAGGACCTGCGCACACTGGGCAAGGTCCAACAACCTGCTTTTCTTCCGTCCCCTTCATCACAGTTGGGTACTTTGACCAGGACCATGACAGCATCTGGTGTTACCAAGAGGGCTGAGGACTTTGGGGACCACTGCCACAAGTTTTAACCAGCTACTAGAATTTAACATCGCTTCTATAACCACAGCAAGTCGTATTTCAGGAAAGATTAATTGGCTTTCTGGTCTGCCTGCCCTGCTGTCAATACACTGCACTCACTGGAGTAACAGGGGGGCTTCTCACAGACAGCTTGAAAGGAATGGTTTGTATTATGTTTTAGTGAGAGGCAGAGAGCTAAACTACCTCAGGAGCACTTTGATCACGCCTAACTGGGGACTGCAGAAATTTAAAAAAGATTCACTATTTTTTTTCTTCTGGATAAGACCACATATTTCAAGTTTTTTTCTTCCCTTCTGCTAACTCAAAACCAGAGAGACAGCACTTGTGCCTCTAGCAGACTTGACACAATCTGGTACACACTACAATACTTGACAACACTGACAACTTTACCTGATTTTGTAGAAATATACTGTTTCTGCCTCTTTTTTGAAAACTAGAAGGCTTGATTCTGTGTTCTCACCGAGTAGCACAAGCTTGGATACTGCAGGCATTTCTTCCTCCTTTTTTTCTTATCCATAAGCCTCCCCAAACAAGTGCAGCTTAACAGGAATAAAGAGGCTAAAAAGAGTAGGGATTGATATTTTTTTTTCCCCTACCACGATTTTATGTTCCTGTGGCATCACAAACCTTGGCTCTTTTTCTCTTTTTTATTACAATTTGACTGGCCAGCATGCCATGTGATCACTCTTTCTGTAAGAAAAAAACCCATCTGCACACATGGGACAAAGTGCATAGTTCATCTAAAATCATGCCTGGGGTGTGTATCAAGAGTTACCTCACCCTCAAACATCCAGCTGTAGATAAAGCCACTAAGCACTTACATAGGTTAGAAACAAACCTAACAGGGCACAAAAAAAGTGATTGGTGCTGGCTGGGTTCAATGGCAGGAGTGAGATTTCCAACTCAATGCTGCCAGTTTTGGGTATTCTGAGTCTCATGGCTTGAGAGGTCAGGAGTCTGTGAGGAGTAAACCAGAGACCCCACACACTTTAGCAGCCGATGATGCAGGGGTGCATGCTCCAGTTCATGTGCTGGAGACAACACACCTGACATGAGGTGGCACATCACCCACTGCTTGGAGATGGAGGAGCAGAGCCTGGGGCTCCCTCCTGAGCAGTCCCTTCCTCCTGGTGGTCACTGGTAAATACAATGCTTACCTTACACAAAACACCAACATCCTACACTGCTCAGCCAGGTGGGATGTCATAGAGAGCACAGGCAGCCTGGGCTCCCCATGGAAGCCCAGGTGTGACCACAGGGAAAGCCCTCCTCAGCCTCAACCAGGAGATGCTCCATGTGGCTGCACACAGAGGAGCTCCATGGAATATCCACTGAGCACAGACAAACTCACAGCTTTTTTCCTGGATATGTCTAGGAGTGGCACAAGAAAACCTACCTTTTTACAGGAAATTCAGCCCCTCATCCACACCACCAACCACTCCCTGACAAATTTCAAGCCTTCGCCAAAATACAGAGAAGTTACAGCTACTCAAAGTCAACATATTTATCAAGATCAGAAAACAAACATTTTTTTTCTCCCTGCTTTATTCCCAGAAATTCCTGACATTTTCTGGTCATCATTTTTCTAAAGAAAATAATTAAAATAATATGGCTTAGGGCAGATGTTCATCTCGGAAAAACTCATCCCAAGCTGTCAAAGTGTAGCACAGTCATTAATCTTGGGGGGGGCGAAAAAGACAAAGGAGGAAGTGAATGAAGTCTTCATAAGAGATGTCATTCCTAAGAGTGCTCAGTGGGACTGTGAGTGGACCTTAGCTGAGCCAATCCTTCCTTCCAAAACACACTGGGTGGTGTTTGGTGGGTGGTGCAAACCGCATGGTGGGTGGTGTGCCAGCCAGCTCCGGAGTGTGCTGAGTGGTGGCTGCCGTCAGGGGCATGGTGGTCAGCACTTCAGCTCTCTCTCCAAGCTCAGAATTAAAAGGATAAACTCCAGGCCATATAAGTGAATCGAGTGTAGCTTTAAAAGCAAATGAACATGAGCAATAATCCTACAGATATGTTTAAAGAGCACTATAACTGTTTATCCAGGAGCTTCCCTGATCCATCTCCACCACAGACCGCCCTGTGCTTTGGTGTGACACAAGGGTTTATCAGCACTCCTACAAGAAATGTGTGTAACTGTGCCGTGGCTCATCTCCAGTAATACAGACAGATCCTGTAAGGCTCACAATAATAATTATCTCATATCCCATAGAACACTGTTTTTTCCTCTCAACCTTCCTTGTTCTCACTCACCCTTCTCTCTACCTATAAACACACACAACTCATGAGTGTGTTCTTGCATAAAATTTAAAAAGTAAGACCACCATGAAATGCTGATCACATTACAACATTCAGATTTAGTAGATTAAGTATAAATAAAATATGCTCACATCCACACACATCCACACAAAACAAGAAGCTGAACACGTACTCCCAGAGAAGACGTCTTTAACTGAAAACTTCCTTCGTATTTTGCCTCCTGAAAGGATACAGTTCTAAATGCTGTAAATCTAAGTAGAAAAACCTGCATTACTAGCTAATATACAACAGTCTCAACTTATTCTACTCTTCAGGCATTGATGCTTTTGCCCTTTTAGGTTAATCATTTAAGAAGACAGTATTCAGAGCACTGTATATTAAAGAAGTGTTGAAGAAAGAACTTCACTGAAAGCCCTTGATGAAACATTCATCTGAAAAAAAAGAAAAAATCAATAAAATCTTTGAAGTGTTGTTTTGAAGTACAACTGGTCTCATTTTCTGATGTGCCAGCATAAAACTAACTTCCAAGCAATTTCTACAGAAAGAAATAAGTAGGAACTGTCTCATATGAAATGAAAGCCATGATAAAATCAATAGAAAATGTATACAATCTTTTAGATAAATGCAGTTAACAATTTCAAAAATTAATGAGACAAATTCTGGAACTCAATGAGGCATGTGTTGGGCATCTACCTGGAATTCCGGATTGGGGGAAGATTTGAGTTCCCTATTCCCAGGATCCTGACAACTGTCTTGGAAAGAGAGTTGAAGTGGTCTGTTGGTAGTGCCTGAAGCCTCCCCTGCTTTCTCACCAGGGCTGGTGTGGCTCAGGAAGATGACACGCATCCCACAGGACAGGGCACACCCAAGCCCACACCTGCAGCAGACTCTGAAGTCTGTGTGTGCTTAATAAATGTCAGGTTTTAATAGCATGCATCATTATTGTTAATTGTACTCAAACCCAGCAGGGCCCATGCCCATATTGCATTCATCAACTTGTACAAAGGCTAACAAGCTTTAGCTTCCACATGTGCAAAAGCAGCCGGTGTACCTGGCACAAACCCAAGGAAGCTGCAGCAAGGTGGGAGTCAGCCTCTTCCCGCAGGCAACCAGCCACAGGACAAAAGCAAATGGAGTCACACTGCACCAGTAGAGATTCAGGTCGAATTCAGAAGAACTTCTTCACTGAAAGGGTTGACAAGCATTGGAATGGGCTGCCCAGGGAGGTGGTGACGTCTTGAACACCCTGGAGTTGTTCAAGAAATGACAGGATGTGCCACTTAGCGCCGTGGTCCAATTGACATTGTAGTGTTCAGCCACAGGTCAGACTTGATCTTGGAGGTCTTTACCAATCTTAATGACTCTGTGATTCTATGATTTGCACCAATGATCGTCTTATCTAATAATTTAAACCTTGCCTAGAGTGCTATGATATCTATGGAATTGTATAATCCCAGTTAATCCTAATAAATAATTAATAATTGCAAAGCCCACAATGACTACTAGAGTAATTTGGAACCACTAAATGACAATACTACCTGTCAGGGCTGCAAAAGACTTTGTCATCCTTCGTTATATAAAATCTGTTAAGTTACAATGAGCAATTGAAAGTGTACAGCTCACTATTTTTCTTCAGAATTTCAGCAATATCTCCCTGTATTTCCAGGACTATCATAGCACTTATCGGATACTCAAAAGTATCAAAGTAATGTTTTAGCTGATTAAAATATCACCACATTTTCATGTAGCATTGGTAAGAGATGTTATTGATTTAACATGGTGTTTTTAGGCATGTCACTCCCTTAATGAATTTTCACACAGTTGTTCCTTTTCTATTTTTTCTTAATACCATAATTTTTTATGGGTTAAAGTATCTTTGTGATATTGCTATTCAAAAGGCACTCCTGGAGCAGTTAGGAGAGGAGACTTGGACCCTTTTCTCCCAAGCATCCATCAAGAAGTGAACAACTCAAACAGTCTGACCACTTCCAAGGGACCATGAGCAATGCTCACAATGCCCCTAATTATGGAGCGCTGCCCTGTCCGTGTCTCACAGCTCCCACCTCTGAAGCCACCTGCTGAAGAGCTGCTTCCACTCCCCCTTTCATGTTCCAAATCTTTTTTCCTTTTGAAACATAATGCAGCATCACCTCCACACTACAATGGTCTGTGCAACCTCAGGATTAAACAATTTGCACTACACCAATGGGCTGGCAGCGGCGACATGTCCATGCCACCCCAGGCTTATGATGATACACAGTGTCCCTCTGTCCAGCCAGACTTCACTCTGACCTTCAGGCAAACATTAATGTCAGCAACTATTAACTTTGCTAAGTCCGTTATGCATTGAGTGTTTTCCTTGGAATTATTCTTGTTTGTAATCTGGCACTGTATAATGTTATACTCAGGATTCTATGATTTTCAGAATGGTGCGGAATCAGACTTTGAATACCATTATTACAAAACCAGAATAGCCATCTTTGTATTTCCTCAATTTGGAGATAAATAATTGCAAATAATAGAGAAGAAACAGATGGGCAATCACAGCAAGCAGAAGCAGATATGGTCTCTGTTTAAACTGTCGCTGACTCATGCCACCAGAACACCACTTGTGCCAAAATGAGACAACATCCCACTCTTCCATGAGCTACAGGATTTCATGCAATCAGGCAAAATGATAGGAATTATGCTAATATTATCATGAAGTCTCAATGTTTCTAATTACAAATGTCATAATTTCATGACTAATGAAATAGTACAGGGTTAATTTGTAAAAGAGAAGTGTCCATGCAGGCAGTCATGGACCTATTAATATCTTCAGGTTCCTGCAGATGACTCTGTGCCTTCAAAATGATCTTTAAATGCCTAATCTTTTAATGATCTCTCAATACCTTTTAACACCTTCTGCGATATTAGAGTGTGCTGGTAGGGTTAATGGGAAACAGCAATTCTGGAGCAATGTGAAAGCCTTCTCAACATCTCTATTCCAGCTTGTCCTTAATAATAGGTCCAGAGTGTAATAACAGTTTTTGTGTCTTAGAACAATTTCTAAGATATTCCAAATACTTAGTCTAATATGTGTGGGTGATACAAGGGACCTCATTGTCTTTCACCCGTTTTCATACTTCTGCGAGGAAAAAAAACCTGGCTTGATGCCTTCATTAGTATTTTGCAGTTCACTAATAAATGCTATGAAATACAGCCTCAAGTGAGAGGGAAATAAATGAACTTTCTGAGCCACTGGCAGCTAGTTTTGAAAGACTGCGTAGATCTGGTGAACTCCCAAAAAAAATGAAAAAGAGAAAAAGGAAAATGTGGCCTCTGTCTTCCAAAAATAGTTAACAAGTACCTGAAGAGCAAAGCAATGTGCCTCTGGCCCTTCCAATGGCAGGCAGCTGAGTCCCCAGCCCTCTACTTAACCCACAGGGTGAACACATTGCTTGGGTGTCATACTGAAGAAGAATCAAAAGAACGGAAAACTGACAAACGATACATGGGACAGAGACCAAATTGTGACATGGAAGAACAGCATTTTTCTGCAACATGACTGCTTTTGCAAGAGCAATGAAGAACCTGAAATTTCATTTGCAGTGTAGAAAATCACATCCGAGGGGAACATGTCCCCAAAAGAAGTGCTCCACATGAAATGTTTGGCTTTATTTTTAACCCATTTAATAATTCACAAAGAAAGACTATCAACAATACACCTAACCAGAATTTTACCTTTCTGAGTTACAAAAACCAGCAAGTCTGTCATTGCAAACCATCTGTTAGACATAGCTGGCAATTCCTCTGCTTATAAATCTGACACTGCCTTTTATGAGCCCTTGCTGGTCATGGTGATGAGGTTGTTACTTCATAACTGAATAATGCAGTTTTATAGCTTGTAAATTCCCTGCTGAATGGCTTGAGGTGAACTTGTGGAAAATCTGCCATCCCACTACCCAGAGGCAACTTCACGTTCTCTCTCACCAAAGGCTGAGTCTGCAGCTTCAGAAGGCACTAGAGATTTGAAAAATATTTCAGGATGCATGATAAAAATGGCGCAATGTGTTTTGTCCCTGTTTTCTGCATTGGTTTGAGAGTAGGAAGAGAGCATTCAGAGGCTGTGCTGACTGTGTTTGGCTCATCAAATAACATTTTGCTCTCCAAAGATGTTTCTGTTATATTTCTGAGTTACAAACCCGACGTTTCTGCAGGTCAGGTCTGGGCCTCTGGAATTTCTTGGATTGTAAAACCACCCTGCTATATACAATTTCTCTTCATAATAGGAAATGAGGGTCCTGGAAAAAATACTAGCGGAGAAACTCAAATTATTTATAAAGAAAAGCAAGTGCTTTATTGCAAAAGATAAAGAAGTGAAGCTGCAATACAGCATTGCAGCAGAGCAATGCATGAAATTGAATGAAATGCTATAGCATAAGAGAGAGAAGAATTCATAGAAAAACACAGTACAGAAAGTATATATATATTATACAGAAGTATAAAAGATTAAACTGTTTTTCTGTGCTACAGGTTAACCCCCAGGGTACTTCACGGTATATATTTGCAGATAGTGTGCCCAAACAAGAGTCTGGAGAAAGTTATTTCTGTCAATGAAAGGCAGATTTTTCTGTCACCAGTGCTGAAGTGGCCATTTTGTTCCCTGCCAAACTACAGATTGCTTTGAAAGAAAAGAGGTTTCCTTTTTATTACGATGACTCTAAACCAGTTACAGCTGTGCAACAAAACAGATGTGGGAAGGAAGAAGTGGAGGAAAGTTCACTGGATTGAATGTAAAGGAAATAATTATGAGACAATACACTATGCTGGAGCCTGAAGGCAGTGCAGAACTGCTGACATCTTTCATGTGGGTTCTCCCTTCCCAATAGCATGATCTGCTGACAAATGCAAGCACTGTTGAATTGCATTTCCTCGCTCCTGAAAGGCACCAATGCCGCGCGTGCTGCTGGGACGGTCTGAATATAAATGCTGCCCTATCACAAGAAGAAATGGACACAGTGATTCTTATAGTGATGGTGTCCTGCCCTTCCCTTGCATAATTTTCTTCACCTTTTTTATTTCCTACAGTCCAAATTGAATACCTGCAAACGAAGAAAAGCACTCTTCCTTTTCCATTTTCCATTATCTTGTCAGGTATACCCCATATATTATATAGAATTCTCATTCACTGTGTAATCAGAGTACTTATTCACAGTCAACACTACAGGAGTCACCAGAGCTCAAGGGAACATATTTGAGCTATCTTTAAATTAGCTATCTCAGTATTGATAGCAGGGTAGCTATCATAACACAGAGCACATCACAGCATGCCAAATATTGCAGCTGCTTGGAAGTTACCACAGGTACCTCTAAGAGAGCTACAACCTCAGCAGCATTTCTAATGAGGGGTTCTTTTTTTATTTTCTTCGTATTTACTGTATCTATTGTAAGTTCACAAATGAAGAAGGTAGGATAATGAAATAGAGAAAGAGAAGGAAGGATGAAAACCAACATGAATTAGCTGAAGGAAGAAAACAAAAAATCAGGCTTCTTCATCCTTTACATCATTCAGGTATGAAGTAGCATTTTTACCATATTACCAGGTAAAACAATCTTTTGGCCTAGATGTACTCAAATTGAAGTCAACAGCCAAAAATAAAAAAAAAAAACACAAACAAAATGAATGGGATGACACTATCAGGTAGAGTGACTTCCCAGGGCTGGAAACTACATAGAAATCTGATGACAATGCTAGGAATTTTGGAAATTTGTTACTTTTACTAAAACTTAGGATTCTGAAAGAAGCTAAATTTGCAGTTATGTAATGGACTCTTACACACATGCTGAAATTTTCCCAGGAAATAAGAAAGCATATGCTTACTTTTGGGTGAGAGAGGGATGTAGTCCTGATCAGAAGAATGACTGGATATGAGGGAGGCCCTCAGGTATGATGCAAGCAACATCTAAGAGTATTATTTATTTCTTCAAGATAAGCACATTTCCAAGTTATTAGTGCTGGGAAATTGCCCACATCTGGAAAGTTTTATCAGGCATCATGCACACAACAGAAAGAATATCAGTGAAAAGACCACACAACTTACTGAACAAACTTTGAAGTCTCTTACTGGTCAGCCTTGTTTGACTTAAACATTATCTGAGTGACCCAGTGTTCTGGATCAGAGATCTTCACACAAAGGAGTATACATAGACAGATGAGATGTCAGTCAGTTCCTTCTCCTCCTGTTCCGAGACTTTTGATCTATCTACTTTTCTTAAAAGAAACATCCCTACTGATGCATTTTTTAGTATCTCATGCACCTAATCTTCATTTTCACCCAGATTGCTTCCTTAGCTAGAGAACTTAAATGATCTGGAACGCTTCAATAATGATACTGGAAAAAGTTGTTTGAATTATATCCCAAAACTTGCACAAAGCCTCAAAACTTGTGTAAACCTATATTAAACTGAAAACTCTTCTCATTCCACTAGATTACCACATGTCAGAGGTCTTGTGCAACTGAAGTAGAGATATGGAATAAAAATGAGCCCAAAAGCCAAAGTCTATCATAAAAGATTTAGTTTTAAAAAGAAATCCTGCTATAAATACCCCTGAAAAGCATTCCTGGCAAGTACACACCAGAGGGAGTGCCACAGATCTAGGATGAGATACTAAAAATGAATGTTGAGGCTTAATTTTCTAAGAGATATCAGATTTTTAATCTCTGTAGCCTCTAGACACAGAAAGTGAATTTGATCATGTAAAAAGATGGTGATCAAAAGCTTGGACAGTCATAAAAATGTTCTGTGGGAACGGGATAACACTGAATAACACAGTATTCCACATTGTCCTATGGTCTGCACAGCTTCTTATCAATAACAAATTTACTTACCTGAACATATCCAGGACAAATATTGTCCCCAGCTTCACCAAAGCCACTCAGCTGAGGTCCATGAGTTCAGACAGATGCAGAAAAAGGCAGGACTTTGTTATTCAGTGCAACTCATCATTTATGAACCATGCTAACAACATCCACTTGCAATAAATAAAATAAATGGAAATATCTACATAGACTGTTAGTGGTTAACTTTTTATATAAAATGATCTTTCTCTTTTGGAGAAATTACTCTTTTTTAAACTAATGCAGCATATTCATGGGTGACTATGTCCTGAGAGAACAGTAACATTAGAAATAATTATGAACCATCTAAATTAATTAAATCTGGTTTTCCACCCACTTAAGTTTTTAATCTATTGCTGTGCTAGCCAACTGAAAAGTGACACACTGACAGTAAGGAACTGATTATATCACCACCAGCAGTTTCTGAAAAAGCCAAGAGCCAAACATCGGCTTGTCCTTGGGAAAGAATTCAAGTCTAGGAAAAAAGTAGAACTAAACTTGGTAAAAGCAATATCAGATGCAAGACTTGAGGTATTTGTGTACTAACGTGCCTTCCCAAAGCCCCATTTTCAGGAAGACATGCCCATACTGGCACAGGTAGCAGGCCAGGAAGAGATCACTGTAACAAGCACACACAAAAGACAACAGAACCAACTTAACCTCTCTGCAATGTGAGGGAACAAAGACACGATTTTCCATACATCTTTAATTTTGGCTTATCTTTAAAAAGGCTTTTCAGAAAGAATGGTGTTCATATGCTCCACATTCAAGGGCACATTGTCTCCAAATGATGTTAAACATTTTGGCCAGGAATAACTATTCTGTGGCTCTGCTTCCGTAAGTGCCACTGCATAGGAATACAGGATAATACCTAGTGGATGAGAGAAGTTATGTTCATGCAATGGCACCTACAAAAATAGAGCAGGCCACAGTACAAATCTTCTGGATGAAGACTTGTGGGGAATGCTGCTGTGGATTTTCAGTCATTCCGGAAAAATAAAAAGAAACAAATAAAAGATACCAATGGCTCAAGAAAATGTAACTTGTTTCACAGGCAAGCTTTAAAACCCTGATGTCTAAGGATTACTCAGTTATGTCCAGCTCTGTTGGACCTGATCTTCCTCAACAAGGACTGATCAGAAATGTAAAGGCTGGGGGCAGCCTTGGCTGCAGGACCATGAAATAGTAAGTCAGGCTCCTGAGAAGGTGGAACAAGGCAAACAGTAGGATCATAACCCTGACCTTTGGGAGAACCAGCTTTGGCCTGTTAGGGGATCTGCCTGGAAGAACTCCATGGGATACCATCCTGGAGCAAAAAGGTGTCCAAGAGTTGGTTGACTTTCAAGAATCACCTCCTCCAAGCTCAAAATTAGTTCATTCCTAGAAAGCAGGAAGTCAAGTTCAGGCAGCAGGCAGCTTCCACGGACAATTAAGGTCCTGCTGACTGAACTCAAATAGGAAAAGGAAGCATACAAGAGGTGGAAGCAAAGACAGGAGACATGCTGAAACAGCCTGAACATGCAGGGATGGGATTGTAAAAACCAAAGCCAATCCGGAGTTGGTATAGGCAACAGCAAAAGCTTCCACAAGTATATTCACAACAGGAAGAAAACTAGGGAAAATGCAAGCCTGCTGCTGAATGGGAATTGAGACCTGCTGACAAAGGACAAGAAAGAAACTGCATTTTCTACCTATAAACTGATGAAGTATAGTCTGGGTAGGTGGACAGTGAGTTGGACTGAAAACTGTCAGGCTCACAGGGTTGTGGTCAGTGACAAGAAATCCAGACCAGTCTGAAAGCCAGTCACTAGTGGTGCACCCTATACTTCACACTAGCATCTACTGAATACTGCCTAGTATCCTCAGTAATCACCTGGATGATGGAAGAGAGTGGACCAGCAAGTTTGCAGATGATACAAAATTGAGAGGAGTGGACAGTACATCAGATGGATATGCTGCCATTCAAAGGGACCTTTAAGAGAATGGAGAAATCAGCTGACAAGGACCCCATGAAGTTCAACACAGAAATTATGTGTCCTGTACCTGTAAAGGAATAATGCCAAGCACCAGGACAGACTGTGATCAAACAGCTGGAAAGCAGTTATTCAGAGAAGGACCTGCAGGTCCTGGTAAGCACCAAGTTCAACATAAGCCAGCAGTGTGTCCCTGTGACAAAGGCCACCAGCATCCTGGGCTCCATCAGGCAGAGCACTGCCAGCAGGTGGCCCTGCCCCTCTGCACAGCACTGCTAAGACACACCCGGCGTGCTATATCCAAATCTGGGGTCCTTAGTTTAAGGGAGACATGGACATACTGAGAGAGGCCAGCAAAGGTACGCAAAGGTGATTAAGGTCTTGAAGCATCTGTCATATGATGAGAGGCTGTAAGAGCTGGTTCTCCTTAGCCTAGAGAAAAGAAGGCTCTGGGGGATCTTATCAATGTAAATACCTGCTGGGCATGTAAAGAAGGTGGAGCTAGAAGATTCTTACTGGTGCACAGTCAAAGAAAAAGAGGTAATGGGCACAAACTGAAAAGCATGGAATTTCATTTAGACATCATAAAAACAGTTAGTCTCAAGAACTGTCAAATGCTATAAAGGGTTGCCCACAGAAAGTGTGGAGTTTCATCTTTATAGATATTCAAAATGCAACTGGTCACAGCCGTAGGTAACCTGCTCAAGTTGGCCATGAATTGAGTAGCCTTGATGATTTCCAGAGGTACCTTCTGACCTCAACTATTCTGTGACGGCAATTCTGTTTCTCCTAGAATCCTGATAGTTGGCTTTCTACAGTGTGAAAATACACAGCATTTTAAGAGCACAACAGAAAAAAGAGCATACACGCTTGCATGCACACAAGCAGTCTACACAAGCAGAACAGCAGATGCCTTTACAGGCCTGCAATACTACGTGGAAGTTGTACCACAACCTCTGTTCTTTGGCCAAGAGAGAGAACTGACCCAAGTCCCTACCCAGCCAAAAAGCAGTTATCCCTTATTCATCATTTTTCAATCAAAGGAAAAGAGAGAAAGTGTGATGGGCATGCTGCACAGACCAGGAATGTTGGGAAGCAAGCACCAGCCATCAAACCACATCTGTACTCCTGGTGTATCATTTTACACTGCTCATGGCTGGAATGTGCTGCAGCAGCATGGCCCAATTGGTAGCTGGCATGTCAAACCCAGTGACTACATTCATCTGGCTGCCCTTTCCCTGGGCAGCACAAAGAATGGCTGGCTGAGCAGCCAAACGCCTCCTCCCACAGCAGCTCACAGGCCTCCGGGCTTTGCCGCCTGGCTCTGAGGGGGCAGATGGGAAGGGGTTGCTATTTCTGGGGGTGAGAGAGAGAGGGAATAATCTTTGGTTGCCCATGGGGTGGGCAGGATAGCTAAGGAGGGAAAAGGTGTGAGTGGGTTTCTGCTGCCTACTGCTGCCTTGGGGTGGTGGGGAAGGTGAGTTCTTGTGCAGGAAGTGTGGATATGGGAAGATGCTGTTAGAAGAGTGGGTGGTGTTTCAGGTGGGGAAATGGGGTAGCCCACTCTGGGATAACACAGAATGGATCCAGCTGTCAAGATTACTCTGCACAAGTACATCTCTGTAAATTCCTTCTAACAGCACCAGTGATGAAATGCCTTGTTTCTAATATCACAGTCCTGTGCTATTTAATTCCCCACCTTCCCACTTCAGGTGTGACCACATCACCTCCCTGCCCCGGCTGATGCCCATCTTCTCAGGTACATGCACAACTGCAGCCACTCTGCCACACAACTATGCATATAAGGAGACCAAAAGGATGGAGCTACCAGTCTGGCAAGCCTCTTCCAAACCTGCACGTTCCTCCCTTATGTAATCGCTTCTTTGACATATGATATTGCTTAAGCACACTCAGTGTTTTGATTGAATCCTGTAAATAGGAAGAATCCTATAAGTAGGAAGAAGAGGCATTAACTTTTTCTCTACCAATAGACCGTTAATAACTTTAACTGGCAGTTTCCTGTCCTCTCAAGTCAATTTTTCAGGTTAATTTTACTTTACTATAGCTATGCAAAATTATGAGGTAATTCTCCACCAATGCATGCAAACTTACCTAGATACACAGACATATGTACTATTAGACAGAAGAGACACAGCATCAGAGTTTATATTAAAACATAGTAACTTGATTGACACAAGAGAGAATGTGTTGGACACTGACAATCACAGGAAAATGTATTTGACACTCAGATTCTACACGCTCACTGTGCCATAACTACACACAGGTACAGAAATACCCATGCTAACCTCGCCACTCCTAGGCAGGGTAGTACTCTGGCCAAATGCAGAAGTCTGCTTTCAAAACAAAGGCAGATTCCAGGTCCTAAAGCCAACTTGCTTGTAAGACAGACTCACAAAGCTAACTCCCCAAAGAGTCTGGTGAGGTGCCCATCTGCTCTTCTCCACTGGAGATACACTTCCACAATGATAAACAGCTGCTAGAAAAACTTTGAGAGACAGTAACTGAGAACAATATAAATTAAGTTATATCAGCAAAGTCCCTACAAAAACCCATGCATTTTTGATAACAAACCAAAGGGCCTGCCCGAGATGTAAATACCCTCTCCAGCTAGGGGCCCCATTATGGCACCTCTAATCCCCTATGATCCACAGCTCCAGGGAACATTTTCTACCCTGCAGGAAAATTATCCCTCTCTAATAGCTGCAGGATGCTAGACAGATGGGGAATTAAGGCCACACACTATAGATATTGAGTTTTGTGTGGCTATCTTTCTTGTTTGGCAGTACAACTATTATGGCAGACAGGGTGATGTGGCCTCAGCTGTCAGGAAGGGGAGAGTCCCTACAGGAGGTGTCTGGAAACAGCTGGGAAACCTCCCCACACTTTCTACCCCGTGATAAAACAGCAATAAAACAAAGCTTTGTAAATGAAGCAAATACCTGGATTTAGTGCAGGTTTTCTTTGCAATGACCCTTGCAGCATTGTACAACGATGGGAAAGTGCCACAGTGTTCATTTTACATCAGGGGAACCGGCAGCACTGCTAACGGCAGTGATGGAAACTAAACCCAAAGCTGCAACACTGGCTCCATGGTTATCTAAGTTTTACCATTAATAACATTGAAGCCAAATTTCACTTAGTTCTTCTGAGTCCTGCACATTCCTTTCAGCATCTTTTTTTGGTATGAATTTGCTTTAGCTTTTTTAAGGTGCGGAAAGAGCTGTTCCCTTGGATTCCTCTTCGCAATACCTGTTTCTTTGTTACAAACACACTATACACCAGCAAAACAAAGAGCAGTTTTGCACTTCTTAATTCAGGAGTCCTAAGGTGGATATAGAGAGAGATGAAGACTTTGAGAAGCTGAGAAAAGAAAAATAGCCTGAAATTTAAAACAATAAACTGCAAAAATTGATTAACTACTTTTGCTTGTATTTAAACTGGCAATGTGCACAGGACACAATGCAAACTTTCTCCATGATATCCCCAGAACACACTATCTCCTGGATCCACTGGAGTAAATTTCTAGGAGTACAAAGATAATGTAATGCCTGTTATCATTCAGGTTGAGGCCTCTCAAGTGAAGCACATGGCGATGTCAGCATTTTGTCAGCATGCTTTGAGCATGATGCAGCAACTCCTCTGTTATTTTCTGTCTTATAAAATACTCTTTACTCTTTTTCCATCCTATCACTAACTTCTGCTGGAAGTTCTCTCCCATGGTTAACTTTCTTACCTTGTCTTTGACCCCTCCCAATATCTGCCCACAACTTTCTGTTCCATGATCCCACCATGTAAACAATTCTGTCTTCATGTTTCCAAACAGTGCAGTCCCAGTGCCAAGCCCTCCTTCAGCCTCATGAACCCCCATTCCTGCCCCCTGGCAGTTCGATCCTTTCTGAAGTCATTCTGTTGGTTTAACACCATTAACATTCACAGAAAAGCCATGGGACTATTATTTGAATATGGGCATTGCCAGAAGCCCTGGATTTGGCTCACTGAGATTATACACCTCCAGCAGAAACCAGCTCATGGATTCTGGCACAATGCCAAAACACTAAACCTGATACATGGATAAAATTTATTTCTTGAATTACCATCACAGGACACCGACTTCTCCTGTCACCACAGACAATGAGAACACGCCCTCTCCTTACTTCAAACTCAAAACCCAAACAAGCAAAAAAAGTCAACCCAACCAAACCAAATCAAACTCAAGCAAACCAAACCAAACCAAAGCAGATCTTTGACAAGTCAAGAACTGTTCTCAAATACATCTGTGCCCCTAAAGGTAATACCATACCTTTGAGCAACATCGAGCCACATCATATTAGCAGGAGCTAATTAATTTCCTAGTCACCACAGTGCTTTAAGGAAGGTTGTAGGGAACAATCCTTAAAGAAGGAAGCCCCACTCCATCCCTGGCCAGCACTTGGGGCACTCACCATCACTTGGAAAAGCACCAGTGTTCACCACCACCTCTCATCATGGGCAGAGGAGTAAAGCAACTCAGTCTGGCTGATGCCAGGATGCACATGTGACGATGGCTCGATCTGGTCAGCCTGCATCCAGCATCGTATGCCATCAAATACAGTCCACATGCTACAGACTTTTTAAAAGCCACAATGAGGAGACAGCACACTCTTCAATGATAGATGGCTCTAAACAAGCTCATACATAAAATTAGAAGCAATCTGTAGAACTGCAATTTCCATTCTGCCATGGAATTGAAAGGAGGATGATTATTACAGCAGCAATTGTTAGGGCTGCTCTATCAAAAGGTCAACATGCAATTGCCTACACCCGTCAATACATACACACAGAACAAACAAAAAACCATTCCCATTTCAAGAGCTTGTAACTCCTCCAGACATGTCATGTAGTATACAAATCTGAGCCCAAGAGCACTCACTCACCATAGTAAAACTAGAAGGTCTATTTGTAGGTTTATTTGAAGTTGAGAAGGGCTTATAAAACCTGGGTACATTTTCATGTCAGCTTGTTTCACGCACTTCAGCAAAACACTTTTTATTTTCTTATAGAGAAATTTTGCACCCTATTAACCTTCTTTCTATTGTACCAGGAACATGAGCACAGCAACATTATTCTCTTGTGCAGGAACCAGAGGGCAGACTTTGACCAGGGACTGATCCTTCTCATTGATCCTTTCACTACATTTGCAGAATGTAACCAACGTACAAACCACACTCCTACAGGACTGAAATGTCTATTGCTACCCACAGTAAAAGGTGAACTACTTTACTGAAACAAAAACTTTAAACTGGCATTGTCTCTTTAACATTGCAAAAGCTTCTTCTGAAATCAAAGCCACATTATCTATTGGCTTCAAGACATTTTTAAAATGGTTAAATGTTTTGTAATTGTGATCAGAGAAAACTAAATTATTTTATTTCACATAAGAGCTTCAACTTCTAAAAATATTATCAATGAGGAAATGATTTACTAGTTCAATAAGATGCTCCACTACAATGCCCCACATCACTGAATATCACTGAAATTTTGGGTGATGAACACTGTAATATTGAATACTGTAAGAGACTGAAGAAAAAAACTGAGGGAATCTTCAGTGCATTAAAAACAATTACCAACTAAACTAAGATCAATGATGTGACAAACTACAACGCAGGAATGATTTTGCTTGCTTGTGCTGCTTCATCTACTTTCAAGTTCCAAGCAGAAATCTAACTTGGAGCTTCTGAATTTCATGACCTTCTAGTATAATTTGCTTAGTTCACAACAAAACCTTGCAGATAAATTTATCAGTATAGTTCCTCTGATGGCATAAAACTAGTCTGATCTTTCGCAGTTCATTCTGTTACAAAGCAAGAATACACCACAGATCAGACACTGACATTATCTCAACCTAAAATGTACACTTACTCTTGACACCAAACACGGTATTTGTTTTTAAAGGGCAGTTGTACTTAGGTCATTATACAAAACTACAGGAAAATAAATCTCCAGTGTGTCAACAGCATCAAACAGCTTGGTGTCGATGGCAAACTTTCTGAGAGTGCACTACATCCCACTGTCTCCTCTTGGACACTGAGACACTGGCCATAACTCTTTGAATGCAACCATCCAGCCAATCCCTTTTACAAGCAGCCATACTCCTCTTCCACTCTACTTATGCAGACCTAATATTTATTACCTTCAGGCCTCCTCTGCGCTACCTATATTTGCCATCTGCATACGACTTCACAGCAAACTACTATTACAGAACTACTGCTCCCCCATAGTTATTAGTTTAAGAACAGAAAGAGGAACTCATATCAGGAACTCAAGCCTCTTTAAGTTTTTAATGAGGAAGGAGAAAGAACCTAGGAAAATAATATGGAACTGGACTTTTATTTCCAGTTTATGTCTGGCATCTTTTGCCTTATAATGACTGTTTCCACATTAAAAGAGAAGATGAAAAGGCCTCACCTCAGTTACAGTCTACTGCCTAAATGCATTAGGGATATTTTGTCTGAGGTGTCAAAAACTATGGCAAAAGCTAAGTCATTCAAAAAAAAAAGGGCATATCTAAATAGCATGGTTATGTTACGGATAAAAGAAAAATGTATTGTGGTTGAAGTCTGGCATGTGTTTGGGAACATAAAACAGAACCCTCTTGCAGAGGAGACATTGGCAGAGTCTCAGTTATAACACACAGTTATTTTCACTATAATATAATTCAGATATTTCAAATATTTCAAACATTTATACTTTTTGTACAGTCACAATACTTCTGAAAATCCACTGCGTTAGAGTAGTGCATTTACGGGGCTGAAGGACAGGACGTGGCAGGCACAGATGACATTCATCGGTCACAGAGCAGGGGGACACCTCTGCCTGAGGCAATGACACAGTTCTAACACGCATTTTTACATGCAGCCATAGAATTTCAGACTCCAGTAACAGAGTCAGCTTTTACTACCCTATGTCTAAAACAGCTTTGTCAAAAGATGTTAAGTACCTTGGTCTTTTGCTTTGGAATAACAGTTTTTGCACAGTAGGTGCAATTTCTTCTTGATCACAGCTAACCATTTAAAGTAGTATTAAATTTTAGTACAAAAATGGTAAGGAACTTATGAGTATTTCCTATTCAAAAATGGAACAAAAAACCTTGAAGGAAAAAAAACCATAATTATAACATCTCTACCTATTCCTATTAAAAGACTAATTATAAATAAAACCATTTAAGCCTTTAAATCCTTAAACAATTAAAATCTTACTCAAAAAAAAGAAAGAAAACTGAATGTATTTAACATTGATTCACTTTGCACTTGATGAAATGCAGAGGAAACCAAAGGGATATCTACCTCTGAAACCAGAAGGTTTTAAATATGACTGTGCTTTGTCTTCTTTTCATGCAAGACATAATCTAATCGTTGCTCTACACCACCCACACAGCCATACTCTCATGCCCTTACCAGAACCCAGCTTTATTCTTGTCAGCTCAAAGAGAATCAAGGATAAACCTTAGTCTTATGAAATCAAGCTGAAGCTTCCCTTGCTGTCACCAGAGCACCAGAAATATACAGTGGATGGTTCACACCACACACCAGATATACTGATGCTAGGACTGGATGGACCACTTTAGGGAGGTAAATAGCTCTTTCCATCAGCTGTGGATAAAGACTGAAGAAGCCTTCCCTAGGTTTGATGTGTAATTTTAAAATTTCCAGAGCCAGATGGATACCAGTGTGACCAGGAAAGAGATCTGGCACTTGTCACAAAGGAACGTCAGAGCACAGCAGTCACACAGGACTGGCTGGTGGAAGGCTCAGGACAGCCACTGGGCTACACTCCCTGGGAAAAGGACCAGCCCTACTGGGGCATTTACAGCTGTGACTTCTCAGAAAGAGTGGTTGTTCAGCACAAGTCCATAATGAATTAAGGGAATCCATAGAGGGAGGTCGGGTAGAACAGACACTCAATAAAAAGGTGTGCATGGTCCTTAAATACACCTCAAGCGAGTTACATCCTTCCCTGATTATCCAAAATTGTTTTACCATGTGTCCTCTTTACAATCTGGTTTCCCCTCCCAAATGCTAATACATAACTGAACCATGGACCGTGACCCCCCTGATTCACTCTGCTACTGACACCAGGGTTTTTGGAGCACTGGATGTCAATGGTACCAACACAATCCTGCAGTTTCTTGTGTTGTTCCCCCCAAACAACCTTAATTCACATAATGTCAGTGAGGCCACTCCCTTATAGTAGGAGTTGTTCATACAAATAAAAGTCACTTCCTTGACCCCAAATGCAAAAGAAGATGTCTATAAAAGTAGCACAGCCATTCCAGCTGTCTGAGGCTGTGAGAGCCCTATGATTAGTTTATTAGAGGGCTGGAAAGTGCCTCAGTGCATCAGTGCCAAATTTCTCATATCTGACAATATACAATATAGAGTGTTTAGCTCTATATATTTAAGCAAGAAGAGAAATCCAAGACACACTATTCACTCCAATTACTCACCAAGATGTGGAAAATCTCTCATCTCATGAACATAAAAACAAACAAAAATTGTAACACATAATCTTCTGAGAACAAGCCATGCTTTGTTCATAAAGCTTTTGAATTGTCTAGCAAGTCCTTTCTGCATATTGACAGGCTGTAATTGCTGCCTCTCAGCTAAAGTGAACCTCCAGCCTGGTGCCTGACCTTGTGCCTGACCCACGCTTTCATCTTTTATATTGACTTAGGTAAAATCTGGGCCTAACACATTTTGGCCAAGTACCACATGATACTGTTTTGCTTTTGACAGGCTTCTCCTAAATCAGGCCACTTCTGTGGTTTCACTCACTGCAACTATCTGGTATCATCCAGGGATCCAAATATGCAAGTGGTATGCTGCTGGTAAAAAAAATCCTCAAAAGCCTCCTTTAGACCAAAGGAAAATCACTGCCTACCCTTGAGCTGAGCTCTCCTCATTCTGAGTCTCACTGGGCTTGAGTCTGGAGGCAGAGATTGGCTCCAGGTCAGAGCAGAGGCTGCCAGCCCCCAGCAAGGCTCAGGTCTGGCGCAGAGCCCGGCAGAGACCTCGGCAGCAGGCGTGACAGCTGGGGCCTATGACAGAGGTGGAAAGGCTGGAGCTTCCAGAGCAACCACAATGACAAAGCTGGCAGAACTGCGGTTAAACAAGATTGGAAACAGATATTTTGGCCACTCTTTGCTCATAGGTTTGGAGACAGAAAGATCATCAATAAAATTTCTCAACAAGAAAAGCCACAAAGGAATCAACATTGCGATAGAGAGGAATGCAGGCTTTTGCAAAGATCCAGGATTTCTAAGTAACAAATTCCAGAAAAAGAAGGCAAAGCTGACACTTACTTGGTTGCTGATGCTTTCTGAGCAGAAAGACTGAACTGGCTTCTTTGTGTCATGCAATCGTATCTGGCCCAAAAGTCTCCCAGAGGGGAATGGAATACCCCCGCCCCTCTCTTCCCACTTTGAGTCCAAGATACTTACCAGCTTGTGAACCCACACAGGTAATTTTCTCTCCTCTCTCCCTCAAAGTAGTAGAAAATAAATACATGTTATGTTACCCAAGGTGCGGTTCATCCAAGTACAGTCATCTAAAGACAAGGTATCTCTGCCACCTCAAGGCTTTTTCTGTAGCAAGAGAGGCTGCCTTGGAAAGGGGCTCAATCTCCATGCATCTTAGAAAAGGAGGCATTTACTTTTAAATGGACAAAACTGGGCAACAAATTCCCACCAGAATAAGTGTGCCATTCTTCAGGTAACTGTTTTCCTGCATAAGACAATTGTGAGGAGCAAAACAGTTGCCAAAATTATACTAAAATAAAAATGGTCTGCATCAGTTCAGGGTAATCCCCCGCTGCAGATGAGGTCAGGAATTTCTTTAGCAGTGAATAGGAGCTCTCTGGATTTCACAGTGGGGTCTATGGTGGCGATGTGACAAAGCTACCAAGCTGTTTCTGTGTCAGAGGATTGCTCTCCTAGCCCTATTGCAGTGTGTTTGTGGCACTTCTATGCTGACAGGAGAGCATACACAGACTGTGTCTGGGATGAGAATCATCTGCTATAATTTGCTGTGTTCAAATATTAGAAGGCAGCTGGCTTCAGCTCTTTCATGCCAAGCAAAGTGGTGGAGAAGAGAGACAGAGGGGAAATGCACTACTTTAGATGTTCCTTCCAGCCTCACTCTTCTGCTCCCCTGATCCTCATTAAATGTTTGCTCAATCCATCAGATTTATTCAGCTATTGTTTTCCCAGCTCAGCTGTTTTGCAGGGACTCTGACAACAAAACCATTCCTGATGAACATCTGGGATCCCCAGCAATGTACTGCAGAGGAAAGAACAACATATAGTACAAAATAAAAGAACAAAAAATGCCAAAAGACATGGCTTCATCCAAACCACAGGCCACAAGATTCAGAACCTCTCTTTTCCATGCGCACAAACAATGAAGGAGGGCTAAAATGGTACCCTGAATAAGCACTACTGTGCAGACTGCTTTGTAGAATACATACATTTTGAGAGTAGTTTTTATGTATAATAATAAAAAGTGAGCTGGAGTTGATACACAGTCCTGAAACAGAACAATTTTAAAGCCTCATAAAAGCTAGGAAAGGCTACAATGAAGAGGAGATCTAAATAAAAAACACTGACTGACTAAAAGAAAATCACTAGAAAGTGAACTGGGAAGAGTGGCTGGAAAGTTGTCTAGTAGGAAAGAACTTGATACTGTTAGTCAACAGCAGCTGAACATGATGCAGCAATGTGCCAAGAAGGTGGCCAAGAAGGCCAATGGCATCCTGGCCTGGATCAGCAATGGTGTGGCCAGCAGGACCAGGGCAGTGACCGTCCCCCTGCACTGGGCACTGCTGAGGCCACACCTCCAATCCTGTGTTCAGTTCTGGCCCCCTCACTGCAAGAAAGACACTGAGGGGCTGGAGTGTGTCCAGAGAAGGGCAACAGAGCTGGGGAAGGGTCTGGAGCACAAGTCCAATGAGGAGTGGCCAAGGGAACTCAGGGTGTTTAGCCTGGAGAAAAGGAGGTTCAGGGGGGACCTTACTTGAAAGCAGGTTGTAGCAAGGTCGGGGTTGGTCCCTCATCCCAGGTAACAAGTGAAAAGACGAGAGGAATTGGCCTTAAGTTGCACTAGGGGAGGTGTAAATTAGATATTAAAATAAATTTCCTCACTGAAAGGGCTGTCAAGCATTGGAATAGGATGGTCAGGGAAGCGGACCAGTGGAGTCACCATCCCTGGAGGTATTTGAAAGACTTTTATGTGTGGCACTCAGGGACATGGTTTAGTGGCAGACTTGGTAATGCTGGGTAAACTGTGGGACTTGATGACATTAAAGATCTTTTCCAACCTAAATGATTCTGTGATTCCATGAATGGATGCTTAAGGTTCTCAAGCCTCTGCAAAGGCTTCAGCTGTCTATGACCTAAGAACTAGATGGAACTTGGCTCTCCATGGTGTCTTGTCCAACTACAGGTGAATAAGGGTCAATTAAGAAAGGACCAAGGAGAACCTAATCACTATATTTTTAAATTATGCTATTGCATTTTGATTCATCTGTCTCTAATAAGTCTATTTAAACTCAAAAAGAAAATAATTGTCTATTAAAACATATAATATTAATACTGTTTTACTTACACTGGATAAATGAAATAATACATGCTTGTTGTCAAGGTTCCAAAACAAGTCAAATACCTAAAGTGGTTTATTAGCAACATGTGAAATGGAAGACAGTGGTTAAGCACCTAGAATACAAACTGCTGAAACCAGTTCTGACAGCACTAGTCTCTTCTGCAAATACAGATAATGTATCTTTCTTGACAGTTTATTTAAGTATTTTTGGTTCACTGAATAATTCATTCCAAGAGTTGAGGAAATAAGAACCAAAACAAAAAGCTTCAGAGACAGCTTGCTTTCTAATTTCATCTTGTGAATAAAAGCACAGGGTGAGAGGATGAGCACTGCAGTTCTGAAGCTTCAAATGCAGTTATCAGAAATAAGCACATCAATTCATTAATTACAATGTTCTTTTGTTTAATGAATTACTTTGTTATAAATTAAAAAACTTGCAGAAAAAGTAGTGAAAGGCAAAATATATTTCACATGTATAAGGCAGTTCTGACTTTTAAACACTTTAGGAATGCTGCTTTTGAACATTATTCAGTAAATCTGCTATTTTGTTCTTGTGCATGTTGGGACAATCATTATTATCCAGGAAGAACTGCTTTATTCCTTTTGGCTTGTTTGTTTTACTAAAATGTATAGATCCAGGATCTGAGAAGGATTAGCCCCTGCCAAGTGTAAGACAAGTCTGTAGACCTCATGCTCAACACACAACTCTACTACACTCAACACCGCAGACCTGCTCTGCCATGTTTCCCCAGCTTCCTTGCAGCCATGCAAGGAAAGTGACTGAGTTGAGGCTTGGGGGGCATGGCTGAAAACGTCATATACTTTAACTGACTGAAAAAACAGTACTTAAATGAACCGGAAAAAGAAGCAGAAGGAGGTGTTCAATACTGCTTCTTCCTCCCTTAGAAGCAGATTCAAACCTGTAAATGATCATTATAACTAAGTGCAAAAAAGAAAAAAATGAGGAAAGTCAATGTGAAGGTGTCCTCTTTCAGAGATCATGTTGCTGGAGTATTTGCTTTCTGTTAAAATTCTTCAAGCTGTAAATTTAAAATACCGCATGTCCTTTATCACTCAGAAAACAAATTTATGCTGCTTAATTTGTATCCAGAAGAAACGAAGGGAAAAAAGCTTCACCTGACACTCAGTTATGTAGTCTTTTCTTAGCTCTGCTGTATTACTGCACAAAAGAGATAAAATACCATCACTGGGGAAGCTTTGAATGCTTCAGTGTAGCGAACAGCCTCCTGGGCGCTTGTCTTTGAACAGCCTCGCACCAGCTTCCTCTGAACGTCGTGCTGGAAATGAAGGGGCTGGCAGACTCCAGGAGTGCCTGGCCACTATCTGCAGAGATTCAATTGCTGGAAAGACGCTAAACAGTTTTCTTCAAAGAGGCCACTTCATTAAAACGTCAATATATAAATGAAGTTTGGTCATGTCAAACATTGTTTGGGCACAAGAAAAAGACTGCTGTTGTGACAGACAGAGAGCCTGCCTGAATTCCATGGTTTGGCACTAGAAAAATTCCAACCCTTTTCTGTACTGCAAGGAGAGAAACAGCATCAAGAATTAGTCAGTGGTGGGTCACAAAAGCTCAAACAATGCTGGCCTGCTTCATTTCCACTAGCAGAAACCAGAAACTATTCAGGGCCATACCTGTATAAACAACCTCTTCCAATGCTTCATGCCAAAAGAGGTTTTAAAACAAGAGGCTTTACTTCACAGCATGTGACTACAACATGACTTTGCTATTCATGAGTTGCTGGAGAGGAAAGGAACAGTGCCCACACACCCCAACACTCTCCACACACTGAGCTGCCCAGCTCCATTTTGGGGATCAGAAGGAGGACAAGTGGTTCATCGACAGACTCCAGCTCCCAGTGCAGAGACAGTCACAGCCCCAAAACTGTGGATCTTGGACAGCCCTAGCTCCTCCTGACTCCCCACACTGCCCCCACAGGCGAGCAGTACCTGGCAGTGGCAGGTACCTGATACAGACCCGCTCACTGCTCTTGTGAGCTCCGGCATCGCGATCGCTGCAGTGCTACCTCCACGACACAGGAGGTCTGAACTCAAGCATCCTTAATTAATTCCTAAATCCTCCAAGAGATAACAAGATGCTGAAGCATCTTGGCTTCCCAAGGCAAAGCAGGAGTTAGCTGTGTTGTTTATCTTGTTGGCTTCTTTCAGGGTGGCCCTGTGCGTCTTGAGCACAAGGAGTTGCACAAACACAAACAACATTCCTGGGCCTTTGAGGCTATTTCTGGTGGGTGTGGAGCCACTCCTTGCCAACACCAGAGCTGCTCTGCCCAGCTGAGCTTGAAAAAGCAGTTATTTCCCAAGGCCAAGCTCTATCCTACAAGATTATCAATTATCTCAATGAGGATCATCAATTTAAGGCAGAATTTAGTGTCTGAGGTAGGGAAAAAGTTACTGGGGGAGATGCCATGAGATAGCACCATGGATAATCAGTGCACCATAAAAAAAACCACTACAAAGCAAGCCAGGCTGTAGCAGAGCAGTCCTACAGAACAGGTATTCCCCATCCAGGATTTACAGAAATGTTAGGAGTTCAAGAGGAATTACTCTAAAAAGCCACAGGATTTATTAGAAGGTGTTAAACTTTCTGTTAGCATTTTGACCTATCACATATAAAATACAACAGGTATGCAGCTTTCAAGAGCATGTTCCCAATGTAACTTTTTTTTTCTTATTTTCTATTAAAGGTTTCATGAGCTTTCAGCGAGCATTTTATTCCTATAGGATTTATTTGAGATCTCTGTCTGTTAGTCCAGTGGTGGTCCAAAAGCACTTGAAAGGTCCCTGGATGACATTTTTCCCTCCACTGTTAGATCTTTGCAAAAGGTGATACATTCTCCACAAACGGCTGGCTAACTGCCCAGCACAGGAAAGAGATGAAGTACCTGCCACCTTCCCTCCTATCTCTGTAAGGAGGAGAGAACAGGAAATCTGCTGTCCGAAAGAACATGAGCTGAGCTGCACAGACATGCTATTCCGGGCGGCTGCTGTGGGAAGACATGCGGGACGGTCTCCAATGAACAATCAAGAGGAATCAGGAAAAGTGTCATCCTCAGATAAAAGGGAATTCCACCTAAAAAGTGAATACTAAAAGACCTCGAAAATTTGCATTTAGTGCTTTTGAGCATTTCAGGGCAATGCTGGCAGAGCTGGGAAGATGCCGTATTGCAGAGCTGATGCTGCTGCGCTTGCAGTGTCTATCTCCTCCCAGAGGGACCCATTACTGCACAAAGATCTGCACCAGCTCTGCAGGAAGCACCACAGTCACAGAGGGTTTAGGAGAGAATGCAGCCTCCTCACTGCTCCTTTCTCTTGTGAAAGCTAAGAAACCAGTCTGGCATTCAAACACAATACCAAACATACACCCTTCCCCTTCCAACCTGGTATTAAAAAGAAACAATAGAAACCACTCAGATGTCAATGGATATTAATCTTCATCTTGTATACTATTGCTATCCACTGTTTAAAGTACAATTGGTTGTGTATTAAAAATACGTTACACGTGACTTTAAGTTTCCCTTTTTTAATTATCAGGAGTAAGTACATTTTGGAGTTTTAACTAAAACTAACAGAAATAACTGCCTAGTGGTTTTAAGAATTAAATGCTTTTCAGTTCCTAGGCTGAAAACGGGACAGCATGTTTGCAACACAGAGGGTGTGGGGAAGGTCAGACACTTCACTGAATATAACCACTTCAGTCACTTTCCAGGAAGTCGGCAAAAGTGCCACTGACACCTTTTTCTGCCAAAAGAAAGCAGGCCAAGAAATTGTTGGGTTGAACTTGAAAAGGATATTCCTTTGCTTTCCTATAACTAAGGAAAGTCACATAAAGAGGCCAATCACTCCAGTCATGCACAATTTGGCACAGGAGAAGAGGCAAAAGGATGGTCACCACGTGCCCATGCACAGCCAGGTGCCCTGAGCCACACTCTCCAAAACCTCTTACCATCTGCACAGGGACAAGGATGAAAGTCGCATCACAGTGAGGAAAATGGATATTGTGGAATACAAGCAGAACATACAGACAGCAAAATCAAATAGCTTCCATGCAGCATATAATTACCTTGTGGATCTCACTGTTACAGAATATGGAAAAGGTTAACTGTTTGAATGAGTTTTAAAAGTATTAGACATTTGTAGAGGATGGCTTCATCAGAAGCTGTAAAATATGATGGTTTAGATGCAAACTATGGCTCAGCAAGTCTCCATAGTGCTATTGATTACTTAAAGTTGGGAGAGTATAGCAGAGAAAATGTCTCCAGGTTTCCTCTGATTTTATATTCCTTGGCTCGACCTTGTGTTATTGCAGTCTTTGCACAACTGAAAATAGCCTCTCTGCGTGCAAGAGGCTACACCAAGAAAGCCAGATACTACTTTGTATTAGGCACTGAATGTCTTTATGGCCCTGGGAAAGGTATGTGACCTCTGTTCTCATTCTGCAGTCACCAACTTGCAAGTAGTTTGTCGATAACTAATTACCTAATGTTTACATGACTTAAACACAAAACAGAATTATAGAATTATTTAGATATGAAAAGAGATTTAAGATCGTGAAGTTCAACCATTAAATCAGCACTGCCAGGTTCACCACTAAACCATGTCCCTAAACACTATGTCTTTCAAATACTTCCTGGGGTGGTGACTCCACCACTTCCCTGGAGAGCTTGTATTTCCGCCTGTATCCAGTAGATGATAGAGATTCTCTTTGACCCTTTCTTTGGCTGCTAATGTATTTGAAAACATATTTTTTGTTGTCTTTTATGGCACTAGCCTGTCTAGCTTCTAGTTGGGCTTTGGCCCTTTTTATTGTCTCTCTGCATAACCTCATGATACCCTTGTAGTCCTCTTGAGTTGCCTTCCCCTTCTCCCAAAGGTCACAAACTCTCCTTTTCTTCCCAAGTTCCTTCCAAATCTCTCCATTCAGCCATCTAATTCTCTCCACTGCCTGTTGGCTCATTTTTTGACACATGGGGACAACCTGCTCCTGCATCTTTAAGATTTCCTTTTCAAAGCACATCCAGCCTTCCTAGACTCCTCTACCCTTCAGGACTCTGTCAACTGGGCTTCTAAAATGGATCGAAGTCTGCCCTCTGAAGTCCAAGTTCTGCTGAAACCAAAAACTGTCACTGCATGAGTGCTGTGCCCAGGATGGCCTCCAAGCACCACATCACACACCAGTCCTTCTCTGCTCACAAACAGCAGCTCCAGGGGGGCACCTTCCCTAGTTGGCTCCCTCACCATCTGTGTAGGAAAGGTCTCTTCCACAGACTCCAGGAACATCCTGGACTGTTTTCTCTGTGCTGTGTTGTACTTCCAGCAGACATCTGGTAAGTTGAAGTTCCCCACAAGAACAAGGGTTAGTTATTGTGAAACTTCTCCCAGCTGCTTACAGAATATTTCATGTGCCCCTTCATCCTGGTTGGGTGGCCTCCCACCACAGACTCCCACCAGAGCAGCTGCCCTGTTGGCCTTCCCCCTGGTTCTTACCCATAAATGCTCAACCTCATGGTCACCATCATTAAGCTCCAGACAACTGAGACACTCCCCAACATACAGGGCTACCCCACCACCTCTCACTCCTTGCCTGTTCCTTCTTAAGAGCTGGTAGCTGTCCATTGCAGCACACCAGTAGTGTGAGTCATCCTGCATTTCTGTGATGGCAGCAATGTCATAGTTTTCCTGCTACGCCACGGCTTCCCTTTCCTCCTGCTTGTTACCCATGGTGCGTGCATTGGTGTAGATGCACTTTATGGGCTGCTGATCCCACTGCATTTCTTGGGGGAGAAGTCCTAATTCCAACGTGACCATTCTCAGGTGCATCATCAACCCTTGCATCTTTGCTGCTGATTGGATCTCCAGCAGACAGCAGACAGAAGGACCTTGCTAGCACACCATCTCTAACATATTGGTGTGATGTACCCAGGCTTACTGAGGTCTATTGAGACCCTGGTTTTAATCCCTTCCCCCTTCAAATCTAGTTAAAGGTCACTCAACAAGCCCTGATAACATCTGTGCAAAGATCCTACATACCATATTCTACATATCATCGGTTAATCTTATTTAACAAATCCCAAAGAAAAATATTTATTAAAAACCCATTTGCTTTAGGAACTTGTACAAAGAAGTAGCTGTTAGAGCTTCTAGCACAGCAACCTGGCATTTAAAAAAGAAAATCATCAGTATATTAAAATACCATATTAAAGCCATACAGCCTTTAGAGGGAGATGCAGATGACACAGCCACTTCTACTCAATTGTTACACAGTACTATCTTCCAAGTCACAACACGAAGTTTACATGGACACATGCCAGGTGTCAGAACTTGCAGAGATGAGACATCACAAAAGCAGTTACCTTCCAGATTGATCTCATCTCAGAGACTGTAGAACACAGATGTGACTATGCCATGGTCTGCTGCAATGGCAACTCATGGAAACCACTGCATGATCTTTCAACCTACCTAAATCTGGATACCTGTAACAGTACAGGTGCAGCACCATAAAGCTGAAGGTGAAATAACTACAAGGCATTTGCCCAGTTCCTTGGGAAAGCTTCCCCAGCTATCCTGAGCTCTATACATATGCTGATGGCAAAACATAATCAAGGCAGTCCAACATTATACTGGGTATACACAAAAGCAGTCCCTGAAGTCAAGGAGCTTACTAGGTGGGATTAAGCCATCTGAAGCTTCCTACCCAGTCTAATGCAATGTCTGGGTTTCCTCCATAGTCAGAAGAGCTGGAATGTCCAAGCACAGACCCAAAGCTGACATTTTGTGTGTAATAATAAATATCCAGTTCTGGACATGAGATTTTCCGGGTATCAGATATGAACTACATTTGTACCTCCATCCTTCACTCAGGTCGTCTGCTGTTCTAATTGAATAAAGTAATAAAACTATCATTGTGCTATGTAAAAAGCCTTAATGTGGCTGCCAGAGCAAATTAAGAGACAAAAGGACCAGTAGTTTATCACATCATTTATTGCTGAGAAAAACAGCGCGTTCAAGCTATTACCCCTATTATGCTACAAGTTATAACAGGAAATCAATAAGGGTAAGAAAGAGAAATGTCCACATTCATCCCCAAAGTACAACAATCTCCTCTCCTTTATGCAAAAGGCAAGGAGAGAATTGAATGACTGCAGTGTTACTGAATGATGTCAAAAGGCACAGCTGTTACTCACAGGAAAGCGTTGGCCACGACAGCCATTTAGTGAACTTGGAGTATTTCAAATTCAGTGAATTTTCTACCAGACAAATATCACAGTGTAGCAAATGGGGTGCAGAAGCACATCCTCTGCCCAGCAGAGCTCTCCTTAGCCCTGACACTGACTGCAGCTGGCACCTCAAGATGCTGACAGTCAGGTCTAACACCCATCTTCTGTGCAAGTGCCCAGAAAGCAGCTCCCCTCTCTTTTCCTCCTGCTCTGCTCCTGCTGCTGCTTTTCTCTCACCAAGCCCAGCTATGGCACAGGCGGTTCTTCCCTCCCCAGCTCACTGCTTCCTGACCTTCAGGACCTTTTGCTGAACGTTGCTACTTGCTATTATCACTGGTATACTTAGAAAGAAATACATATGTACTACAGAATAGTAGTAGGCCAGCAAGTAACAGACCTCTGAATGAAAGGTCAGTTCACTCTCCTTGGGGGAAAAAGAAACACATTAAGAATTACTTTTATGCAACTACCTTGCATCCATTCTGGTTGTAGTGTGGCTCTCCTGAGGATGTGAAGGAAAGAGAAATATAGGCAGTGAGGTCACTCATGATCACACCTACTGAAGTCCCTTCATTCCAGTCTGCAACTTCTGCTACCACTCACATTAACCCACTTTTGCTGCATGATTTTCTCCAGCAAGAGTTCAGTCACCAGAATTACTTCCGCTAAATTACAAGGAAAGTCACATTTAACCTAAGATATTAAAATTATTGGGGGTGAGGGTGAGTAAGGGGGAAGATGGACTCTCAGTAAATATTCTAGATTCCCATTTCTTTTTCATTTATTGGGCATCCTCTACTCTCTGTCTTTTCACGAAATTTTTTATCATATATCAAATATATTAACTTCTCTCTAGCAACAAGACACAAACAAAGAAATTGGCAGATTATCATAGCTTTCAGCTTTGCCAGCCATTTTTGGTTCCAGTTGTGCAACATCTTGCATGTGCTACAAGATCCTCAGAGCAACACATGCCCTAGCCTATTCATTTACAAAGAGACAGAAATGAAGCAGAAAAAAATAATGTAAACTAGTATATTTTCCCTGGGGACTAGGGCAAATAAAATAAGGGAAAACAGGAAGAAGACAGGTCATAGATCAAAGAAATGCCCTAACCAAAGTTTTTAATTGAATGGAAATTCAGAAACAGCTAGGGTGCTTTGAAATGCTAATAGTGGGATGCAGACTTCTGTTGTGCAGAACCAGTCCCACAGGACAGTCAGAAGGTTAGACAAAAAAAAGGAAAGAAGAGGGGATTAATATCACCTTGCCTTAACATCAGTCTGAGGTGGGGTAAAGACTTCTGAGGATGAGCCCATCACTGTTCGCTGCCTTCAGACAGAACCCAGATGATGCGTTTCACATACACACTGATTAAATCACTGAGTGAGATGAATTCAAAGGTGTCACCAACTCTGTCCCATTTCACTGGGACATTCTCCAGTAAGGAAAAAAAAAAAATCCGTAAGGCAGCTTCAGGGAACATCTGTGCATATATGTGACTTTGAACCCACTGCAAGTCTGTGTTCTACCACATCTCCCTGTAAACAAGATGATATCACTTTCTATTTTCATCCTCTCTGGCAAACTATTTCATCAGCATTTCTCCTGCAAGTCACTAACTGACAACACATGTTAGCATTTTTCAATAATATTTCACAATATTTAAAACTGCATACCAAGATATCTCTGCCAAAGTTTCACTGTTTCATTGGCATGTTAGGTAATGCTGGAAATATTCTCCAACCAGAAAGCTTGCCACTTCCACAATCTACTCTTTTTTTTTTTTTTCTGGAAAACTACTTGATATTCACTCTTTCCTGACTCTGCAAAACTCTCAAACTTTCTGGAATATTATCTTGATCTTTGAAAGCTTCATTACAACAATTAATAGCTTAATATAATTTCCAATTAAGTTCACTGGATGTGATGGTTACTGGAAGTTAGGATGTCCTTTTTCCATAATGACATCCTAAACCACAATCCCTTGCTTCTGTTAAGCAAGAGGTAACAGCTCAGACTAGCTATGTGTGGGGCTAACAAAGTATCATGAAGCTACACCAAATCTGAAGTATCACCACACTGGAGACAGTGGTTGCATTCAGATATTTCCCAAACAAAACTTAAACATCTCTCTTCATGATAGGAAAGAAAAAAAAAAAAAGACTTTACACATAAAATCATGTCCTCCAGACCCCACAACTTGAATAAATGTGTATGTGTCACTGTCTCACAGCAAATCAGGTTTCTGGGGACTGATAAGCATGGATCATAAGGGTCCACACTTTCAAAATTTTATGTGACACTGTCTTCAGCAGTAAGGAGGGCAGAGGGGAGCAGACATCAGAGGGAACATAGGATGCCTTAACACGTAGAAGAGAGGAGATAGAGGTCCCCTTTTATCAGCTACAAAATAGCTAAGTCCAGAGTTCTCCCATATGGAAAGGAACAGACCCAACATCATGGGGGAAAAATTCTGTTCATAAAAACAACCTTCATGAAGGATCCAGGATATAAAGCAAGTTATGGATTTTTGGCAAAGTAGCTGTGTTCTGAACATGCTTTTCACTGGTAAGCTGCTCGGAGTCTGGAAATCATCCTGACACATACCTCACATAAGTATAGCAGGACTATTTGACTTCGTGTCACATCTTATTTTAAAGTTTAGTAATAAAGTTTAAAGTTATCTTGAAAAATCTGAATTCTAGTCAGTCTCTTAAGTGACAAAACTGTATAAAACTGACATAAAGAACAAGTTATTTTATTGCTTTAAAATGCTGGGAGTAGTTTCTCACAATAAAGCAAATTCACAGACTGAAAATTTTCTTAGCCAGTACACATCTTCTATTCTCATTACCATTATCACAAATATTTATATTTGAGGCACAGCAAGCTGCTATAGTTCAGACAAGCCTAGACAAATTCAGACTGAAAATGAGATTTAATTAACTCCAAACCAGTGGAATAACTTAAGAATGGATTCTACCAAGTTTAAATGTTTTAAAATAGGATTTTTAAGTAATGAAACAAAAATTTCCTCAAAACCTATTCAGAAAGATGTCATTGCAATGAAGTAATCATTTGGTGAAATACTGCACTCTGTTTAATGAAGAATTCCAGAATCAATCTAGTGTTTTTTTTCTGGTGTATAACTTGCTAACCAGTTCTGAAAGAACTCTTCTTGTAGAAAAACCACCCTGGGATAAAACCCCCTGGATTTATAACAATAATGTGAGCCCACCACAATGGCATTATTTGAAAGGCCACTGTCAGCATTACAGCTGTAATGCATCAGGCCTCTCCTTTGTACTTCTGCTGAAATCATTCAAGCTACAGTAGCATCAAACAAGAAAAAGGTCTGGAAGACTCAAAAAAACATATCCTTTGTTTAGAAATGAGAGAGATGGTGAGATCAGTCTTTCAATTCAACATCCACATGGTGATCAGCAACCACAATGGGAATAATGGTAATACAAGGATGGCGTGGAAAGAGATTTCAGTGTAAGAATAAGATTCCTCAAAGTCTTTCCACCCTAAAAAAGTATTCAAGTTTCTTCTTTGTACAGTTTATGTTAGCCTCATTCATTCTTAAAACACGATCTCCCTCTCAACAGAAAAAACCCCCGCCAACCAATAATACCAAATACATTAGTGCAAATACTGGTAACATTTCACCTAGCAGTAACATGAAACTTTTGCTGAAAACCCCCCTCGTTCTAGCTGCTGGCACATAGCAGCACTGTGATCTCATAAGTATGAGGATTTGACAGTGCATCTCAGAAGGAGATTTTCACCTTTAGACCACTGGCTCAAGTAACTTCTGCAATCAGCCCTTTGTTTACGATGTACAGGCATGGGCACAAAGAAGCTTAATGCTACTGAAGTCAATGGGATGGAAGTATGTGCTTAAGTGTTATCTTGATTCAGGGCTCTTGAAAGCAAGACGTTCAAAAAATGGGTATTGAAAGTTGGGACTCACTCTGATGGAGAATTCTCCTAAGTATTCAACACACAGTAAATCATGAGAGTCAAATGCTCTTGCTCACTTTCTTCCACTTCAGTGAACAGAAAATCCCAGAGGTGCAAAGCTTTAGAGCTCTAACACTTAACCACCTCGATAGATTGTGTATGCCTGGAATTTCAAGACTATCAACATTATCTCCACTTTCCACAAAGAACTGTGATAAACAGACAGAGCTAGTCCAGGTAGGACACTGGCCTTCAAACTGTTTCCACAACAATCATATATATTTTTTGTCAAACTATCTTACTATTTTTAAGTATGTGAGATGTGCACTTGGTGAACTATAATTTAATAATTATACTTTGATTGAAACATACACAATAGCATTCAATATCCAAAGGGACCCTGTACAAGGCAGCACATTTACAGGCAGAATTTTAGAGCTGGCTACCTACCCATGGAAGCATACTAAGTCTCCATGCCTCCTTGTCAATACCCACTACTGGATTTTTAACCTTCAAGCCAATTGGAACCAAGGTGAGGTAGGAAGAGAGGCTGCAAGGTACAGTATTTCTGCAAGTCAAGAGAAAACAGGACACCAGCTAGAAAAAGGGACTCTGCTAACGACACTGGCTCAGGAAAAGGCTGCACAACTGGAGGACCCTTACCAAGTATCAAGGAATCCACACTGGCTCTCATCATAAAGGCTGAAAACCCTAAAGAAACCAATGTTTATTGGTTCACTGCTCATAAAACTACTTATTGTCATTCAGAAAAGCATTTTAACAACTTAGCACCCAGAACCTAATTCATCTGTCATCTCTGTAAGTCTTCAACCACTCTTAATACACTGTCCACTGCTTTAACAGCAGTATAGCTCTCATGTGCTAAAACTGGAGACCAGCGTGCTAATTCTGCATTCCAGAAGGGAGTAGGAAACAAAACAACTCAGAACATCTTCCTATTAGCAAGGGTCAGTTTATCAGTACACAACATGATAATTTTCTATAAATACACCACGGTGTTAATTTCAAAGAAAGAGAAACACCCAACACGGAAGGAAGAGTTCATCTGGGAGCAAACAGACATAAACTTGGCACATTCAAATCATGGTAAGAATGGTAGGAAGGTTGCTAAGCAGCTTTGTTACAGCCCCCAAGTAGTACCAGTAGTAGCAAAGAATATACTATTTTTAAGATGAAGTTCACTTGACCTGTATATAGACACTTGGACTGAGGCAACCTTTACAACTGCAGTGTAAGCTAAAAAAGGACAAAGGGGAAGTACTGCCACAAATGAAATATGTGAATTTTAGCAAAGGATTTCATAGAAAGTGTGAAGAGCAGGATATTACCTTAGGAATATTGCCTAGCAGGAAGACAGATGCAGCTTTGATAACGGGCGAAGCCTCAGACCCCAGAAAAATTACCTTAATACAGCATAATAATAAAGGCATGAGAAGAGAAATACAATCTGTGGGTAGCGTGAGGCGGTACTTACCCCTACTGAGGGCTACAAAGTGGAATGCACTGCACAGGAAAACAAAGGACACAAATAGTTCAAAGAATGGGAAAGTGCAATCAAGATGAGAAGACCCCAGGCATAAAGCAAAACAAGTCTCTGGAAGTGGACTATAGCTTGGGGTAGAGAGACCACAGGCTTGCAAAACGTAAAGGACACTGAGTAATCTACTCCCAGGATTAAACACATTTTAATCTGTGGCTATATCTGAGCCACAACTCTCAGCATTTTCAAGATCTAGCCAGAAAAGAGGAGGAAAAAGCCACCTAACAGTTGTGAACCTCACGAAGATGTCAAGTGAAAAGATGGTGAGCTGCAGGAAGAGAAAGGAGGACTTTAGCTTTACTTTTAATGCATGTTGAAAGCCTTCAACGTGCAGACTAAAATTTAGATACAAAATGCTATTATTCTCTTCAGTTCCTCATTCTGAACCAGCCTTTCCCCTAGTGGACAGCTATTCAGTCTAAGAGAGGACTGATGCTGAGATCCTTTGGTTCTGATCACTTCCAAGTGAGTTTTTTCAGTGTGTCAACAAATAATAACCAGAGAAGAGGAAAACCAGCCACAGCCTGTCCAAACCATTATCTCCAACATTTTACACACATCTGCCTTTGCTTTTCTGTTTAATCTAAGCTCAATAATAGAAGCCAAGAAGGAACTCTGCTGAAACAGGTCGAATCAGTCATTCAGTCTGATATCTCTCTTCTGATAGTGCTTGTGCCAAGTTCCTCAAAGGGCAACTTAAAACAACAATAGGCATAAGCAATTCTGTAATATTAGATAACAAAGGAAAACATCTTTTGGTTCAGAGCCTTTTTTTTTTTTTTTTTTTTATTTCTATTTGGATTCCTGGCCCTATAAACATTTGGTTAATTTAATGACAGTTTCTCTTCAATTTCATTCCGGGTCAAGCACTGAACTTTGGAAACTAAGATAGTAATGTCATTATCTTTCAGGGCATATGGTCAAGTCCAGAAGTGTCTTAGCATTGCTCAAAACATATTAAACCATTTGTTTCACATTAGATGCAATCCAGTACCCTTTCGAAATATTCTGAATCAAGCCTTCTACCACACGAACTTTTGCAAGTGAATTTATTGAGTAAATAAATCCTTATGAGACCTCTACAGAAATATTGCTTTTCATTTAAATTGGGTTCCATCACATTCCCAAAGAGGGTCAAAGAAAGAATCCCATCTTAGCTTTCCTGTACTGTGCCATTCATACATCCTCTCACTTCTGCACTTCTATTTACTAGCTCTTTTATTATTATATATATATATATATTTTTTTTTTGGTGCAGTTTATTTAACCAAATAAAAGATGCCTCACAGCAGTAAGACAAAAAAGCAACACTTGAAGTCCCCACTGGATGTTTCTGTGTATCAGCTTTTCAAGATTAACTTTGAGAAGACAACAAGTTAATAGTTGTACCATTTAAACTACAAGTTATTCGTGGAGACAAACTTCCAAGTTGCAAATAGTTTTTTTAACATGAGTAGTTGAAAGAAAATAATGTAAAGCCTGGCTAAAAACTGGCTGGGTCTTTTCTTGAAAAGAAAGAAATGGGGCATGCTGAGTTGTGAAGTTTTAGTAGTGTTGTAAATTCAGCATGTGTGAACCAGAAACAGTATTTGTATGGTCAGAAAATACTCAGTTTCTAGCTGCAATTATTTTGGTTTCAGAGCCATTGCACAATGCTAAACAAACCTTATAGCCTCATGGTGTTCCTAACACGATATAAATCTGTCTAATATCCAAAATGTGATTTATCTCTCTACTACTTCTCCCATGCAAACTGTCATTTATAATATTATGTTCTACTTTCAGATAGGAATTATACATTAACTACCTTTACTGGCAAGTTCAGATATACAACCTTATGTTCATTCTTAATGGAGCAGAATCTCTCCAGACTCTTGCTTTCATTAATTTCTTTCGACTATTACCATTTTAAAGAGACATTAATTTTCTCTTCTTGAAAAAGAAGTTCCCTACTTTCTATGACTCTGACTTTCTTCCTTTATGTGTTTAAATTCTAGTATCCGAAATACTCATAGGTGTCTGAGAAATAAAAATATGACTGGATGGGGATTTCTGAAAGCTCCCAGTACTCTGTTCCCATTGAAGTCAGTGCTAGTTTATCCCACACTTCTGTGAGATGAGCGCTTAGGCAGCACTGAGGCCTGATTTCATGCTGCAATGTTTCCATAAATGGACTTCTCGGTATACACAAAATCTATTTTTTAATCCTTAAGCACTCAATAACATCACCAGTGTGGATTTGCTCTACACCTATATTCCCATTTGTGAGTTTCTCTAATAACTGTTGAACCTGTTGGCTAAATTGAGGATAAAGCCTCAAAGGTATTTCAGTTCTGTAAGCTTTCTGAAGACTAGCAGGAAAACAGAGAGAAGAGAGACTCTACTAATGTCTCCCAGGGAACTGGGAAGAGCCTCATCCTCACTGTTCAGCAGTCAATCCAGGGGGAGAACATTATAACACTGGGAAAAGTTTAGAATGCAGCTCACATTCAAAGAATCAGAGAATCAAAGAATCGCAGAATCACAGGATAAACTGAGTTGGAAAGGACCTACCAGGATCAAGGAGTCCAACTCCCAGCCCTGCACAGGACCATCCCCAAGAGCCACAGCATGTGCCCGAGAGTATTGTCCAAACACTTCTTGAACTCTGTCAGGCAGCCTACCAATGAGGTACAAAGCCTTAGGATTGCAATACTTCTACTATACAAAAAACTGCACTTGATTTCAATGAAATATATTAAATAATGTTTAAGCCTTAACACAGTAAGATTTAGATATTTCATATGTGCATTTAGGTAGGTTTATTTTAAGCAAGAAAATGATAAAAAAATTTCTAAATATATTCAGGATAATTTATTTTTTCTTTGCTTTTGCATCTTCTGATCAACAAGGGAAAACAGTATCTTACAGCATGTAAGCGGTAGATAGCTACCAAATATCTCCCACTACACAGTCTGAGGTGCACGAACTCATGTAGGAGTTAATGACTACATGCACTACAGCTGCTCCAGAGAGGAGATCTGCAGATACAGATCTTTCAGACAGCATTATGGCCGAGTGGGTTTGGTCAGGATGAGTGAGGAGAGGGAAAGGGAAAAGAGCTAGCTGACCAGTGAGACAAACACAACTGAAAAGATTCAGATTGTAGAGAGCTGCTGGGCTCAAAAAATGTAAATTCATGTCTGCACTTACACGTTCATGCAACCAGCCCACACCCAAAGTTATCTTCCTATGAATGTTACCACAAGATTTATGATGTTCTTTGCAGTATTCAATCAATCCCTTTTCCCTTCAGTACTTGCAACTCTGCAGCAACTCCTCGCTCAACTTTTGTGACTATGTACTTTCAACCACGTGTTGCCAAGAGCTGCTTCCTTACAAGCAGTGATTTCAGGCCCTGCCAGAAACCTCTGACAAATTCATTCTCCATGAGTCAGACCCTAATGCCTTCATGAGGTCTAAACCACCTGGTAGGGGTGAGACGTATTAATCTCAGTTGACCTCTGTACACATAAAAAATTGCTAACATCAAGTATATGATGGCCCAAGTCTATTTAATAACTGCCTGGGATCCTGGGAAAAAAAAAAAGGAAAGCCAAATCTAATCCTAAATCTGCTCTTATTCCAACAGTAGTATCAACCCTCCATATTTTATCCCAAAAGCAGTGGTAGTGAATGTTTATTCCTGAAGCTCACATTTCCCAGATTAATGGACTGTTATGACTTGCTAGTCAGAAATAATGAGTATAATGCCATTGCTCATCATTCTAAAGAAATCTTTAATCTTATCCTAAAGATGCAGTCTTTCGAAGAGATTAAGAAGATCCAAACCACATTTCTCAGACAGTAATAAAAAGTGGAATATTTTTAGGTACTTTTGTGAGCTTGCTGTGCTAGTGACCTACTTGCCCTAGACTTGCTCTGTGTTGAGTACAAAAAGATACATGCAGAAGGTAATTCAGCCCACCTGAAGGTGGACATCTGAAACAAATGGGATGAGCAGTTCTCTGCAGGTGTCCTTCTCTCCCCCTCAATTATAAAGGAAGCTTTAGCAAGATGCCCCATTTTTCAAACCACCAAAGTCTTTTAAAATGAACTTTTTCTCTACCAGTGTCATTTCAGCCTCATTTAAAGGGTAAGGCAGACTGAATCTAAATGTAAATGTATATGAATCCCTAAAGCACAAGGCAAACCAACACATACATACAGATGGCTGTACATACATATATACACACATCTTTCAAAGGCCTGCAACCAGGACCTGAAATAAAGTGACTGACTTCATGACATAATTTCTGATCTACCATGGAGCTGGGCAGATGGACTGAATCGCATCTGAGATTTCAGCTGCGTTCTAAAGGTACTGGTAGGAAACCTACGTTTGTATTTTTAATTTTATTCTGAGTTTTAGTTTTTACTTTTCAGGATTGCTTGTTTTAAAAGAATATTTAAAGACACCACCATCAAGAACACACTGTCTGCAATTAAATATAGCCTAGCATAAGATCAAGTAATTCTGCTCCCCAGGAAGATGAGCTATGTTTAATAGTATTTGAAGCTATTTTGTTTCATCATACACATATTGTGCAGCCTGAATTCTATGATTTTTAAGATGTCAGAGAATATATTCATAATAATGAAAGTTATGTTGACTATGGTTTGCATCAAGCCCCATTTAGAGAGAAATCAGAATTCAATTAAAATGTGTATATCCTAGCATTTTAAATAGTTCTTAGTTTAGAAGAACTACCTAATTGTGTTGAAAGTATCAGAAAAAGAGGTACCATAACATGTTTGACTTAGTAAACAAAAAAAATCTACCTATTAATCAACTCCCATGGCTCCTATTCACACAATAGCAGCCCTATTTCTGACATGATTCATGGCCCCAAAATAAAATGAAAATTTAAATCTTTTTGAAAGCATCTGTGCAGGTGTATTCCTATTTTTATTTTGGATGTTTTTCTCTGCAGTGCTGACTTCATATATTTAGTTTTTACTTATGGACTGGATGAGAAAACCAGTTGTTCTGTTTGTGCTCTGTTTGGTTTGGGGACTTTCATAAGCCCAAACTGACTTCTCAATTTTGAGTGAACTGAACAAAATGAAAAATGAATATTCACTCTACAACTGTCAGGTAAATTGAAACCAGGAATAATGAAGACAAAATTTCTGTACAGTAGCAGTTGAAGACTGAAGATTTTGAAAAAAAAAATGACAACGCCGTTATTCAATCTCCTGTAAATGTGGTCCATACTGATATTTAATGAACTGCATCCCACTGTGCTACAACTGCAAAACTTTAGCTGACCTCAAGAGATAAAAACAGTTCTTCAATTCCATACATAATTAAGAAAACAGCAATATTTCAAGTAGAATGTGACAGATCTCAATGAAAGCATTTTGCAGTTATCCAGTACCGTGTCTTACATTTTTCAAAGTATTACAATTTGCTCACATCTTCAAATAAGCTGCCATGATTTCAAATGGGTTTCTTTTTCACACTAGATAGCATGGTTTTTTTATTAAGAATGTTTTTATTATACAATTGAGCCCTATGTTAAAGAAAAATATATTTGTATTTAATCACAAAGAAAAGTTTGCAGATTTTATGGAGATTTGTGCAGAATAGTCTCCAGAGTGTAGCAACACTACCAGCATTCAGTTCGCAATGCAACAGACGTAAACAATACAGAAAAAGTAAACAGACCTTCACAAAGCTACTAATTTCATCAAGATCATATGACATCAATTCTTCAAAACATCATACGATTAGAAAGATTTTCATTGAAATATCAATCAATATTATATCTAGAAACAACACATTTATTACTGTAGTAGGAAAGTTTTATGTCCAGATAACTTCAAAACTGTCGAAGCAAAAAAGCATGACCTCCTTTTCAATGTCTATCAGAACAATAAAAAGTCCTGCACAGATTTTAAATAGGAGGTTGTAGGGTTAACAAAAATGTACCATTTTGACACCTGAGTTCAGAGTTAGGTCCCAGCTCCTGAGAGATCAGCATCAGCTTAAATCCATGCCAGGGATTGTGAAACTAAATGAATCTATAAAACTTTGCACTTATTTGAGAGAGATCCTAACTATGTGTGACATACAAACTTTCTCACTGGCTGATAATGTCACTTGGTCCATAGCAGGAATTCTTTGCAAAACAGAGGCAAACAGAAAAGGATTATTCTGAATTATTCTGGCAGGAAGAGCCAAAGGAAAAAACGCAAATATTACAGCATACAGACTGCATATTATCTTTGTAATGCTCTATGGAAACAGATATTTGCGCTAGAATCAAGCAAGACTGGATGGTGGATTACCTTTCCATAGACAGGCTACCTGCTATGCACACAGGCACAGGAACCACCTCTCTTAGACAAACAGGATGCGGGAGAAGGTGGTAGAATTTGGTTAAAGTCTTAAAACTAGATCCCTGAGAGCATTAGAAACCAGAGAAATCCAGAGAATCCCTGAGATTTCCACTTAACACCCCCAACAGTGGCATGATGAATGCAAGCCTGATTCATGTTGCAGCAGAGGATTTCTTTATGAGGAGCTGTCTGAGGTATTCATTTTTCAGTTTAGAAATTACCAGAATAATCATAGGGACAGAGACAGTAACCACTGAAGGATAATATAGATTGTAAAAGAGTAACTCGTAATTTATATACTTAAATTAGACAGAATCAGTTGCTACCTCAGTATTGACTAAGTGATCCTGATGGATTTATGAGATGCAATGCTAGATACTGTATTCCTCAGTCAAATGTTTCTTTGCATACAGGACAGCATTCACACACCAGATCTAGACGGGAGCACACATGAAGACATTCCCTCATGTTTTCTGTAACATTCCTTTCTCCTCTGCCAACCACAAGGGAGAAAAGCCATGATTGTTTTATACACTATTCCTTCTTTTCTCTACTAAAAGTCAAATATGGATTCATAGAGTATGAATGTAAAGATACCGTTTAATACTGAAAAGACAGACCTCAAGCCACAGTGGCAATACCAGCTTCATTACAGTTTGACTACTTTCAGCAAAGATGTCTAAAAACTGATAAATTTGAGAAATTAATCAGTGTACTGGGGAAATTAGTGCTAATTAAGTTATCTCAGTACCTGAACTTTTGCGACACAAAAACTGTAAAATAGATTAGCATTTTATTTACCCCTCATTATTAAGAGGTGAGCAGCAGCTGAAATCACACTATATTAATAAGGTCACAATTACAATAAATTACTTTTTTACAAACTGAACACAATCACACAATGTTTAAATAATGAATGCATTATTCCCAGTCTTGGGAACAAGGTGAAGACAGGATCTACACCTAGTGTCCGTTTTCCACAGGAAGCAAAAATGGCATGCATTGACAAACAAATGCACAAAATATACCTCACATGAAGTGCACATGGACTGTCTCTCCCACACAGCTCAGTGAGGAATACAGAGACTGAACACATCATTTGTTTTTCAGAGAATCACATATCCATAAATTGGTTGGAAGGGACTTCTGAAGGTCATCTAGTCCAACTACCCTGAAATGAGCAGGGACATCTTTTTCTTAGTAAGAGCTGCAGTACCACATGTAGGAACTGTGAAAAGTCCAATCTGGCAATATATCAGATTGCTTGCTGACACAGGGCTAAGCTGTGGCTTCAGTTACACAGACACGGCGGGGAGGCAGGAGGGAGCCCCATCCTGTGCACACTGGAACAAGGGGATGCCCTTCCACGTTCACCAGCAAGACTCGGAGCAGTTACTTCAGCAGGGAGTAAGGAGGAGCCTTAGCAAACTATCCAACTCATTATTTACTACGACCCCCCCTGCTACTGCACTGTGTTTGTATACCCAAGGGGAAGATTATTTGGGAAAGTGAGGCAGCGCTGCAGCTGCTTCCTCATCTTCCCTCTGACACTCAGTACAGAGGGGGTGATGCACCTGGCTGAACATGCATGATTTCACCCTTTACTCCTGCTGTGTCTGGCCCTACAATGCATCTAACAGAAAACAAAACCAAACACAAACAAACAAAACAACCAACAAAAAACCACCACCGTAACAACAACAAAAACCCCCTACATTTTTGGTTCTTCTGTTTTCTCTATTTGGAACATTTAACAAGGCTGCATAGTCAATTCAATTTTGTACCTAATGTGATTTTGAATTTCTTTTTAAAATTATGTTTCAGGCTAAACCCACACGTTCAGTGATCTGACAGAGCTCTTTTTTTAATTTTTTTTTTTTTTTTTGTCCTGGCAAAAACTGAAATGAAGATGTGTCTGATGCTTTCTTTCTTTTTGGCTGCTTTCTTTTGCTTTATTTTAAAAGCATGTGTTTAGGGAAAAGTTTGTGAGAGCACTGCTTTGTTTTGAATATAGAAAATGTGGGGATTTGACAGGTTCTAGAAATCTTCAGCTTCAAGTATTGTCAGTCTATTCTCAATTTTCTTTTTCTGGGCCTCAGATGACAACATCAGACAGTCAAAATTTACCAGATTTTTAACAGAAATGCTGTGCATATGTGCAGGAAAAACTGGACATTCCATGTGGAAATATTCATCAATCATCATGGGTAAGAACTCTTTGTTAGTATCCATCAGAAGCAAGCAGCGTGTATCTAGCATGTCATATGTAGCTCTCTGACAGAGGTTCAGCCAAGTCCCCAGTGGGAGCTCCCTGGCTTTCTTCAAGTCAGCTCTTTCACCAGGCCCACTCACGCTCTGTGAAAAGCTCTGCCAGCTGCTGCTGGATGCACAGGAACCTCTGTCAAAACCAATTTAGAGAACTGCCTGGTTTCACGTTCTGGCATAGGATCCCCTATGTTTTATCTGGCAATTTTAAGCAATTTTTAACTGGCAAGAACAGCAAGTCAGCAAGATAATGATAACACTGTGGAGTTCATGGTGGTTTGTCTCTTAGGAATAGGCTTTGCTTTAGCCATGGTGAATGTAAAATGAAAATAAAAAAAACTACAACACTGATTTATAATGAACAACCGAAGGGAAGCAGAAGTTGCATTAGGTAACTAGTCTGGATATCTCCCTAGAAAGAAGAAGTCAGCTCATGGTATTTTTGTTCTGGGTTGGCCAAATACCTTTGAAGGTACCTTCAAATACCTTTTTGAAAATGATATGCTAGGAATTCATTGTCAAAACTACAATGACAAGTACTTAAATTTGCAATCACTCCACTGCAAAAGCATATATAGAAATACATTCTGTCTCACTTCTGATAAGAAAAACAGGTGACACTTTTTTCCCTTGCCTAAGGTAAGCTTTAAAAGCAATCTGCCTGACAAGGTTTAACTCTAGGTCCTGCAAGGGTTGGTGATGGTACAAAAGACAGCAGGAGAATCAGGAAATGGCATAGTCATAGTCAGAAAAATCCTGAAACAAGATCCCTGTACAAAAATAAAAGGGAGGTCCTGCAAACCTTGAAAAATATCCTGCACACATTGATAAAAAAGCCTTTAAAGTCATTCTTCAAAAAAATAAACTGAACTGACATATCAAGTCATTATGATTTCTTCTTCATGACCTTCCTCTGCATCCCTATGCACTAGATGAAACCAAACCCAGGGAACAAAAGTGCAAAGTAACAAAACCAGAATAATAGCTTTCCCTGTTTTGTTCTGGGGTTTCTCTGGAGAAGAGACTGCTGTTTAACTCCCGTGCCACTGAAGTCACATTCAGGCAAGCATATGAAAACCAAGATATTTGATTTTTATACAGGACATCACACTGTCATTTTCTGTAATTCTTTGTTCCTCAAAACTGGCTGTTCATGTGCCCTGTTATTTTACCTCAGTGTGTCACACAGCTCTCTGTCTGCAAAAACAGTGGCAGCTCTGAGAAGGAAACTAGACAGGAGGTAGGACAGTACAGACAGCAAGGCCACAGCATTTTAAGGATGGCTGCACCCTGGTAAGGATCTCCCACATGCAACAGTGGCTGTGGGAAGCACTTCTGCCTCTCCAAGCTGCCAGGGTTCAATCCCTACAGTGAAACTAAAGATATTTACATATAGTGATATTGCCTGCAGGAAAATATTGTCAAATGCATGAACACTGCCCAGGAAAGGCTTACTGTGTGTGCTGTGACCAGTTAGGAGACTGGGGAAAGAGCAGGCTGAACAGCCATGATAATCCATTTCTTATCCTCCTTTGCTTGCCAGTGTGGGAACAACACAGGTGCAGGATCAGAGTATAGAATGAGGTTCCTCTAGAGTGTAAACAAGTTTATTTCTGCAGCGAGTCTTGTTTCCATGTTGTCATGTGGCCAAGGGAATTACTTGTTTCCTGAAGTCTGTTGGGAGGCAGGCTGTATCTACAGAGATGGGGCTTTGCCATGCAGATCCAAGGACAGACCCAAGACACTTCTACATTACTCAAGGGTGCTGCAACAGTGGGGTTGTCACTGCCGCCATTTCTCAGAGGCACCACTCAAGACACCCTGAGTATACTGCAGAGTAAACAGGGTGTGCACCATCAGAGAACTGACTCTGGAGGTTCAAATGTTTGCACATGCTAATTATCTAACAGCAGACCACACACGTACTAGGATCAGCCAGATCACTACTATATGATGCAAGAATTTTATATTTTTTTTAAAATCAGAGTTTGATTTTCCAAGATCTTATAAATGACAGGAACTGGTAAGAAATGCATGCCGTATCATTAAGCTCTCCTGGGTGACAAGTGTTATTTCCAAACAAAAATAAAACCAAGCCTATTCAGGTATAGAACAATTCTCTTCTATTAGGAGGGCGAAAGAAGCAAAGAATCCCTTTCCCCTTCTCACAACTTCAAAGACATCTTACTAGAGTAACAGTGATATATGCATACCCTGGGGGTTTGGGAATCTCAGGTCATACCATATGGACAGCAATGAAGCAAACCAGCTTCAAACAACAGCAAACCCTGTGCCGACTGCCAAACATTCAGAAACCTAACAAAGCAACGTGAATGCGACTAATGGAGCCAGGGAACAGGCCTACAACCTGATCCACAAAGAGAAACAGTGCCCTAACTTTGGGGCTTTCTATCAATTTCAAAGCAGCAGATTCTCGGTAGGCTTCTGCGAGGAGGTCTTAAACCCTTTTACTGACATCTGATGTGTGAGTAGAATCACTCCTATCAGTGATTAGCCCTGCTGTGGTATCACAATTAAGAAGACGTGTTAGTCCATCTCCACAAAGAATCTCAAGGCATTATCACCACCTACTTGCTGTTCTTACTCAGCATTACTGCCACTGGTTTGTTAAGGCAAAGGATTTATATTTCAAGAAAACTGGCTGAAAAATTAAGTGCAGAACAGTACATAAAGGGTGTCCAGATCCCACAGTACTTCTGGTGATCAACATTCTGTGTATCTATTTTTATTCCTTCTCTCTAACCAGCCTGGGTCTCTGCTTTGTCCTCAATCCACTTTTTTTTTGTGAGTCACATCAGATTAGAAATACATTCAACTATGAGAAAAATCTTTTGCAACTGATCCAAAAAGAAACAATAACAGAAACCCACGCATATTACATTTGGAGACTCTTTAAAAAACAAACAATGCAAGACACTGAAAAATACTGACAGGTTTCCTTACCATCTTGTTTAGAAATGTGCTGTAGCTGAAGTCACTTGTAGGATATCCTGTGTGTGACACATCAGGCAATATAAGAGAAAAAGAAACCAGACATTGGAATACAAGGCTTTGTTCTGTATTTTTGCTACACAATCTGTAACTACATCAGTTACCCCTCCGTCTCTATCACTGCAAAGGATTTGTCTGTTTTTTCTCAGTGTATGGACACTAACTGAACATCTGAACTGTGAGCATTGTAAATCTTACCTACACAAGCCCCTTACTACAAGAAAGAAAGTGAGGTGCTGAGGCACATCCAAAAAAAACCAAAGCTGGGGAAGGGTGTCTGGAGCACAAGTCTGATGAGGAGTGGCCAAGGAAGCTCAGGGGAACCTTATCACTCTCTACAACTGAAAGGAGGGTGTAGCCAGGTGGGGTTTGATCTCCCAAGTAACAAGCGACAGGACAAGAGAAAATGTCATCAAGCAGCACCAAGTGAGGTTCTGATTGGATATTAGGAAAGATTTCTTCACTGAAGGGGTTGTCAAACACTGGAACAGGCTACCCAGGGAAGCCTTTGAGGCACTAGACCTAGAGGTATTTAAAAGATGTGTAGATGTGACACTAAAGGATATGGTTTAGTGGTGGGCTTGGCAGTGCTATGTTTATGGTTGGACTCAATCTTAGGGTCTTTTTCAAAATAAACATTTCTATGAGTCTTTGATTTTATGACAAACTCATCACTGAATTTCTAAGCATTTTATTTTATCCAGTATTAATTCATGTGAACTGTGTACCAGGCCTTGCCACAAGAAGTGCTGATGGAAGTTTTGTCATCGGTTTTAGTACAACAAAAGTCAAGATGGCTATTTTTCAAGTTCTTCATGGACCTAGTGTTTAATTACAGAGTCTCAACATCATCAAGTCCCAAGGCACAGCAGGGCTAAAATACATTGGCAGGAAGTTTGAACAGAAGGTAAAAGTGTGTCCTCCTGCACCATCTCCAAATACGCAGAGCTCTAATTGCCAAAGCAGAAACATGGGATGTTGGCCTTCACAGCGTGGGATACAGATCAAAAAGGAAACATGAAACTGAAGATTACTCAAGTACAATAGGAAGCTCAAGATCATGTAGGATTTATTCACTACCAAAAATATTAGAGCCAAACCCAAACTCCCAAAAGAAAGTATCACTAGTTTCAGACTGTAAACAGGACACTTCCTTAGCTTTGTAAACAGGAGACTGATTTGAAACCAACTGCCAAACAACATACGCAATCCAGTATTTTAGCCAAGAGAACCTCACCAGAAGCAGTGATATAAGTGGTCTCTTTTATCCAAAATGTAAAACATTATATATATATTTTATATTATATATATATCACATTATATATATATATATCACATTATATATGATGTATAATGTATAATGTAATCAGCCTCATAAATACAATAGCAGGGATTTTGGAGGCTATTCTTGAATACAGCTTGAATCAACCGACTAAAAGATTACTAAATTTCCCTGCATTAGTGGGCAAATTCTTACCACAGAGAATGCCAACACAGAGCCTTCATGGTATTTCTTAGGACTCCTTTAATACCCTGATGTCAAATCCCTGTAGGTGCACAAAAACCCAAGCAAGCCAGGGCAGCCCTTCTCTAGGGTTGGGATCACGATACAAACTTTTAGAGTTAAGCCAAGGTTTCTCAGCTGGGTAAGCAAAACTGCAGGCAGCTACACAAAGGATGGAGGAGGATGGCAAGGAAAAGGGGCACAGCTGGGCCCAGAGATGTAGAGAACTGGACTCCATGTTTTTGCTACTTCTGTACATGGGGAAAGCAGGAGAGTGGGAAAAAGGATGAGCAGGATGGAAGAGATAGGAAAGGCAAGCTCTACTTCTTAGGACCAATGTGTTCTACCCATCGCCACTCCTCTCTCAGCTGTGGCAGATGCCATTGTGGAATGGTTGAGATTGGAAGTGACCGCAAGAAACCACAATTACTGCTCTGGAGACAAAAAGGATATGGTATTTTGAGGCCTTTGGGACTCTGGTATCACATGCAGATGCCCACCCTGTGTTGAGTGCCAGTCCTGTAAGCTATTTTAATTGTTTTTAAAGAGTCTGTAATTTCCTGCAGATACATTTTAATATTAGCAAGACAATCCATAGGAAAAGACTGGAGCATAAAAAACACGAACTCCTGCTGCATCTTTTGTACATATAGTACATGAGAGGTATGAAATAAAAGCCATTCCCTGTCCTTCTAATTTACAGCTCCCCAAAGGAGTTTCTTACATATAAATAATATACATTTTGTGGCTATACTCCTTTAATGTAATCTTTGCACACAGTCTAAAGAAGGAGTGACAGAAATATATTGTAGTGAATTTGTATATTATTTTGTTCAAGAAATTTTTGCCTTGATAATCTTTTTCCTAATAAGTTCCTTTTTAATTAATAAAAATTTTAATAATGTCAAACTTACTTTCAGAACTTCAACTAGCAACCGGAAAAACTGATATTCTTAAACATAACTGGTTTCAACCCAAATTCCATAAATTACATAGCTACCAACATCATGCAAAGATCTTAAGAAAAGTTAGGCTCAAATGTTGGTCTAATAGTTTACTGTTCAACTAGAACTTCAAAAAATTATATTCAGCCTGGGGTATGGGGGCTTTTTTTGTACTCAAAAAAAACCTCCCAGGTACAATATTTTTATGATTTTAATGCTGATTTGGAACCAACTATATCGAGTGTGCTTAATCTCACTTCCTTGTGCTTCTGCCCTTAATTTATGTATTCTGTACAATCGTTTGGATAATGCTCTCAAGCATATGGTGTGACTTTTGGGGATATCCTGTGCAGGGCTAAGAGCTGGACTCAAGGATCATTCTTGGTCCCTTCCAACTCAACATATTTTGTGATTCTGTGATAGGTAAATATCTATTTTGCTATATTAGACAATATTCTAAAGATACAAATTATATTCTGCAAAGGCATGTACAAAAGACTCATGCCTACAATATATATACTTTTTTTTATTTTGATAGACTAAATACAACTGCCAAAAGCATAGCAACAAAGCCTGAAGAAAAGCCAAAGGTACTTATGCCTTCTTTGCCTCAGGACTTGATAGTAAAACCAGTTTTCTTTGGGTATCCAGCCTCCTGTGCTGGAAGAGAGGGACAGGGAGCAGAATGAAGCCCCCACAATCCAAGAGGAAATGGTCAGATCCACCTATGGGTCCTGAAAGAGCTGAGTCAGAAGTGTCACCAAGCCACTTTCTACCATTTACCAACAGTGCTAGCAAATCCAGAAGGTCCAGTTAACTGGAGGTCAGGAAACGTGATGCCCATCTACGAGAATGGACAGAAGGAGGATACATGGATATACATCCTGATCCTGGTGCCAGGAAAAGTCAGAACAGCTTGTCAACAGAGTGTCTTCACACAGAACGTGCAAAACAACCAGAGGATCAGGCCCAGTCAGCATGGCTTTAGGAAAGGCAGGTCCTGACTGACCAACCTGATCTCCTTCTGTCACCAGATGACCCACTCAGTGGATGAGGGGAAAGGCTGTGGATGTTGTCTGCCTGGACTTCATGTAGTGAATGGGTTGACCTTGGCTGGATACCAAGTGCCCACCAAGCCTCTCTATCTCTCCCCTTCCCAGCAGGACAGGGGAGAGAAAATAAGATGGAAAACAACCCGCAGGTTGAGAAAAGGCAGTTTACTAGAGCAAAAAAAAGTGAAAGTTTGGTGCGCATAAACAAAGAGAAAAAACTTTATTCTCTACTTTCCATGAAGGAGTGATATCCAGCCACACCCCAGGAAACAGAGTTTCAGCACACGTAGTAATTGCTCCAGAAGGCGAACACCGTAAAATAACGAATGCTGCCCGTTCCTCCTCCCTCCCTTAGCTTTTCTATCTGAGCTGATGTGATATGGTATGGAATACCCCTTTGGTTAATTTGGGTCTAGCTGTGTCCCCTTCCAGGACCTTTTCCACTCCCAGCCACTTGATGGGGACAGAATGTTAGAGAGACAGCACTGAAGCTGTGCCAGCACTGCTCAGCAGTAGCCACGACACTGCTGTGTCATCAACACCTTTCTAAATACCAATGCAAAGCACAGCACTGTGAGGGCTGCTGTGGGGAAAATTAACTCCATCTCAACCAGACCCAAGACACTTTACTAAAGCTTCTGACACCATATCCCACAGAATTATCCTGGAGAAACCAGATGCTCATGGCTTGGAGGAGTGCACTATTTCCGGGATAAAAGGCTGCCCAATTGTCTGAGTCCAGAGAGTGGTGCTGAACGGAGTTACATCCAGCTGGCAGCTGCTCACAAGTCAGTTCAACAGAGCTCAGTATTGGGGCCAGTCCTGCCTAATATCTTTATTGATGACCCGGATGAGAGGAGCGAATGCACCCTCAGCTAGTCTGCAGATAAAACCAAACTGGGCAGGAGTGTTGGTTTGCTGCAGGGTAGGAAGGCTCTGCAGAGGGATCTGGACAGGCCGGATTGATGGCCCAAGGCCAACTGTATGAGTGCTGAGTTAACAGCTGGGCTTATGGATCTTGGAGATATTTTCCAACCTAAACAATTCTATGATTCCTAATTTTGCAAATACTTGGTACACTTGGTTCATCATAAAATACAGTTATTTTTACCCACCTCATTTACATATAAGCTATTCGAGCTTTCTTATTACACCATCCTGTATGACTTGAACCCCTTAACTTCAACAAAATTATGAAGATGGTCGAAGTTAAGCACATGATAAATATTACTGTGCTAATAATCCCCTGTGAATTTTCTATCTATGCCTATTCCTAGATGTTTTATAAAACACAAGATTTCCATGGCATGACAGTGGAAAAGAACTCCCCACATTATTTTAGATTTTCAGCACTGCTCAGTTCCTACAAATCAAAGCAATACAATTATCAAGTTTTTTCCTCGGGCCCTTTACGAATTAGCTGGCCTAATTCAGCTTCATACTAATACTTAAAAAAGCCCCAAACGAAAACCAAGAAGTTTCAAGAGACTGAAGAATTTATAGTGACTTCCACTATATGATATACATCTGCCTGATAAAACATATTTCAAGTTCCTTTAGAGAATTCCTCTACACTGCTTGCTGCTGAGTCAGGGTTGGAATTCTCATGCAATATCCTTTGATATTTCAGCCCAAACTGTTAATTATACAGATAAGAGACATCATCAAAGTCAGATAATTGTAGACCAAAGTGCATTACTGCAGGGAAATTAGTAAGGCTTTTTTTTAAAAACTGATGAAGCCTGAAGTACACATTTCTACATAAAATCTAGAAAACAGGGAAATGAAGCCTATAAAACCCAATTTATTTTTTCCATTTTACAGTTGACACATTTTTATGTTACCAGAGTCCACTAAAAATGTATACAAACCTATTATAAAAGAACTCAGTAAGTTCGTTCCAAAACTGATGTTCTATACTACTACTGATACCAGAGACATTTCATAGAATCATGGAAACATAAAATCATAGAATCACAGAATGGTTCGGGTTGAAAGGAACCTTGAGGGTCACCTAGTTCCAATCCCTCTGTCATGAGCAGGGACACTTTGCACTAGATTAGCTTGATGAAACCCCTTGAGCAGGCCTCTCTGGGCAACCTGTGCCAGTGCCTCACCACATCCACAGTAAAGAATTTCCCCTGATACCATAAAATCATAGAATCACAGAATGGCTGGGGTTGGAAGGGACCTTAAAGCATCTAATCTAAACCTACCCTCTTTAAAAAACCAACCAATCAAACAACAAAAAAACAGAAAAGAACACAATCTTCTCCCAAGAGCAGACACTTAACACTTATTTGGTGAGAGAATATTTCCCAAACCACCATATACTTTTCCCTGTGATTAGGCATCAGGCAATACAGGGAAGAAGAGGGCAGAGTTAATGGCACACATCCATGTGGACTGACCCTTAAAGAGCCAAAAGCTATTGGCAGTTCCCCAGAATGATAAAGTACAGTTTTTCCTTTGTATTTTGGTGGTGCACAAGCAAATTAAAGTTTGAAAATTCCTTTTTTTCTGGATTCATAATGAAAACTACAAGAGCGCAGAATCTTATCTCGAGTCATCTGATGTTATGGTTTCAAACCCACATCAGAAGATACTGATTCCATGGCTTTCAGTTGTTTACATATTAAAATGATTTGACACTATGCTGTCTGTTCTGTTCTGTCTTTTCTTTAAAGTCTGGAGTTTGAAGTTTAAAATATGTACGGTGATGCTTAGTCTGAAGATACAGACTAGGCATACTTTCCTAGACTACACAGATGTTTGCTCAAAAACAGATAAGAAAAAGCATGTGATGTTTCACTTAGAGATTATATAGTAAATAATAATACTTAGCACTTATCTCTCACTTTTCATCTCCAAGTACACATAAACAACCAAAATAAGAAAAACAAAACATCAGACTTCTTGTAATTAGGCAGTATTACCTGCAAACTGCAAACTGGGAAACTGAGTCAAAACAGAACAATGGAAGCATCTGGAAGACCTCTGTGTTATTCTGACGAACTTCAAAGTACTTAACTTAATAGCATTAAATAAACACTCTAAGTGAACAGCAGTACTTGTGCTATAAATGTCGCTGGCACCTCCAGGACACTTTAAAAAATTGATTAGTGCTACACTGGACTGCTGAGTCATCAATGACCGTCCTTCCACCAGCAGAAGAGGATGTCTTGTAAGCAGGTTATTTATATTCTTAATATCTTCAGCAGAAAGTACAGTCTGGTTAGTTTTGGTAGTCATTAAATGGCAATTTTTTGTATGTGCTGCCCTCACCTATAGATTTCTTATCAGAGCAACCTCAGTCGTAAGTAAGAGCAATTACAAATAGGCCAACTCCTTTTAGTCTGGAAGAAGAAAGGCAATATTGAATCATGCACACTGCAAAGGTTTGTTTTGGCCGGAAGCAAGAAAAAGCCTCCATATTAAACACTGTGTATGCAGTATCACTAGTTTATCCTGCTTGGAAACAACAGAAAACTGGAATTAAAAAAAAAAAAAAATTAATAAAATGTGCAGGTGGTCTTGGACTTGCCAAGATATTTTTTGAAGCTGAATGGGCCTCGTTTCCTCTTCAGTATCTCTTTTAATTTCACAATCTAATAATCATGATAATCAACCCAGAACATAATATTAAACTATTTTTTATCCTTGCTTTATCCTTGCTGTGTGTTTTGAGAAAGACTGTTGGAAGACATTTACCCCAATGTATTCTGTGCTTTCAGATCCCATTCTGTGTTGTCATGTCTGCAAATATTTACAAAGCAAAAAATACTGTCTGACTCAGCAATGCAACTCACATGTCTTTCATGCTGTTCCATATCATTGCTTCAGACCAAAACAACACAAAAACACCACTGCGAATTACGAAAGACAGAAATACTATTAGTGGCCTACAGCCAACTATGGTCTAAACAGTTTGCTTGTAAGCTCGTCACATGCATTCAGCATTTGGAATATCGCTCAAAACCTCTGGCTGCACAAATATAGACCCTCATTCAAGGAATTCAAGCAACAGTTTCATTTGAGTAAAATCAGGGGGATCAGGAACTGATCTGCTTTAAATGTTGTAACCCCACACCCAGCTCCACTGGTCATACCAGAACACGTGGTCCTTCGCAGAGAAAAAGCAACAGGACTCCCAAGCACAGCAAGAGAGCAAGCCTGCCGCATGCTAGGGGTCTGCACGTAGCGTTCATCAAAGTCTATGACCTCCTCAGAATGTCCGTAACATCCACTCAAGAAGTGCAGAAGTGTCTGACTTCAGCATGGGCACTTTTCACTGTAGGCTGCAGGGCTCACTAGCACATGCCCCAGCAAAGATGAAAAGTAGGATGTAATTACATATAGATCTGCCACTTTCCAATAGCCCCAGTATTAGTCCACCTGGCACCCACAAAGATCACCCACTACAGGTTGTCTCAGGTAATTTTAAAGGTACAAAGTTTAATCACAATGTTGAATGATCACAACTAGGAAGAGGACAATTAACTAATAACTTCAGGTGCTTGTTCTCTTCATCACTCCAAGAAGCAATTTCACCACACGAAGTCTTCTGCGGAGTAAAACATCCATCATACTGCCATTAAGATGAAAACTTTATTTATATTAGGGGTTAATGATTTCTTCATTGACTGTACAGAGAAGATCAGTGTAACACATTTTGATGTTCTAAGTATGTAAGTTTTCAATGAAAAAGCTTGTTTGAAATTTGAGTTGGACGGAAGCTTGCTTAGCTTAGTTCAGAGATGGTCTCAGTTTAAGATGGCAGGCTAAGAAGTCATGAAGCTTGATAAAACACAGAATAGTTTTAAAGAATGAAACAGAAATAACAAATATATACTTTTATTACAAACAAATGCTTTTTTTTTTTTTGAGAATAAATTTGACTTCTGTATCAGAAGGAACTGCAATTCTGTCCTGTTTCCTGACTCAACATTTCAGTTCAAAGAAAAAAATCCTCCACCTTCTCTAACTCTTCTTTCAGTGACAAAGAAATGCATACAAAATATTATTAAGTTCAATACGGCTCCAAACTTTAAACAAAAACATCTTCTTAAATCAACTGTATACCCATTACATGCATTGTATACATGCTGGAAAATAAACACTGACAAATACAGTCTTGGAAATGGCTCAAGAGACTGGGTTTTTGAAAAGGGTTTATAGAATATATAAATGCTGTCAACTGGAAGATGTTAACTCGAAGACTGATGTTAACTCTGTTCATTCTCAAGGACAACATCTTGCATTTCGCCATGTAAGAAGGTACATGGCAACGTGCAAAAGCAGGTTCTCCCACATGAGGCTGGAACACACCAGGCTGCTCCCTGGCCAGAGGCTCATCGCTTTTCCCAAACTGATAATCGTGGATTCTAGAGGTGGATTTCAGCAGCGCTACTTCTATGCAGTCTCCCCATTCATTCCCCGTGGGGCCACAGCACACGGCCACGTTCACTCGAGGCACCTGCGTCTCACGCTGCTGCGGTGCAGACTCTGGGCAGCACCTCGGCTGTCCAGGACATCCTCTGCAGGCTGCTCCCGGAGGGAACCGCACCGGAGTTCAGGCTGAAAACACCCCTCCTACGGGGCGGGCGGTGTCCGAGGGTCCGCTGCCGCCCTGCTGGGTGCTCACCATCCCCGGGCATCACAAGGGACGAGGCCAGTCCTGGTA
>VXAD01007887.1:157527-178915 GCA_013399195.1 Dicrurus megarhynchus | reverse complement strand
CGGGAGCCGCCGCCGGGGGCTGCAGCGCCGGGAGCGCCCCGCTCTCCGCGCCGGGGGCCGGGGGTAAAAGGGGCCCAGGGGAAGGAGGCGGGAGCCGTGCCCGGGCCCTCCCTGAGCTACCGGCCGCGCTGTCTGCACTCCGGGCAAAAAGTGGCAGGAGGGTGGTGCGAGGAGGGGGCTGTACCCGGTGCGGAGTGAACGCCGGGCTCCCGGCGAGTGGGTAGGACGGGAACCGTGTGCCAAGGGCTGTCCGCCAGCAAAGGGGACACGCACCCGACGGTCCCGTCACCCTCAGGCTCGCGGTGGCCACGTAAAAGTCATCGCTGGGCCGAATGACTCAAATCTCCGTGCTGTGCCACGGCGTGTGAAGGGACTTAGTGGGATAACTGGTGAATAACCCGCAGTTGTCCCTGGGAGAAACATATGGGTTTCTTCTGTCGTGCCAAGTACTGTCCAAAGCCTTTCATAAAAAGTTAGTTCTTACTAATTTAGACCCTCTAAATTGGGTCTTGTATTAAAAGATTGTATTACTGCCTGGAAGAGTTTAGGTCTAAACCAAAGGTATGTGAGGGTTGTGATTAGATTGCTAGTTTAGTACTCTTTTTCCTTCCATTAGCCACAATGAAAATAATCAAAAGGAAGATGCAGAAAAAAAGCTCACTCAGATTTTAACAGTTTTCTAATAAATTCCTCCCTACTCAGTTTATTTCTTACAACATTTCATGCAGTCTTAGCCAGTCTAACAAACTGTTACACGCTGCCAGATCTTTAACAACATGAAACATACGTCACTAGCAGAAGAATGTCAATATGGTGCTCTATCAGGAGTCTTGGATGAGTCCTGCTACACTCTGAGGACTGCCTCTGGCTGTGTGAAGCATTTTCTCCAAGAGTGTGCTAGGATGACAATGGGACTGAAACATCTTGTATGTCTTAAGAAACCAGTAGGGTGCAATTCTGTTATGCATAATTCATGCTTCTTTATCCCTTTCATGTTCCCCAAAACTGACAGTGAACCTAATCCTGCTCCCATGTGGTAGATAATGGAAAGGCTCCAACAGTGCTTCATTTGTGAGCAGATGTGCCTATATTTTAGGTGCCCATTTCAGGGGGGGAGCTGGGTGAACAGAGGGAAGGTGGCCAATTCAATCATCCTAATAGAAGCAGAAAGTCAGGACACAGAGCAAATAAGTATGGGGGAGCTTGGGAGATGTTCTCTGTTCATCCAGTCAATGTGTCTGCCTCTTTCCAGTTACCTTACAAGGAACTGCCAGAAAATGCCAATAGAATCCCAGCTCCCCAGCTCTCTCTGAGTGCAGGTACTTTTTAAGATAAAAGGAGGTGGTCAATACCCTGACCTTTACCACAACCCCATGGTGAAATCTTTCCTTTCTTGGTGCCTTCAGGCCCTCCATCTCTTTTAGTTTCAGGATGCTGGAACCCGTAATTGGTTCTCTGGGGGAGTGGCCATTTTAAGATGGGAGAGAAAGAGAAAGAAGGACAGATTACCTTCGAACCCAAAGTCAGACAAAAGGTGTTCTGACAGTATCTGAGCAGTTGCACAATTCAGTCAAGAAAGGGCACTGTTTCCAAGGCTGTTGCTCTTTCTGTATCCAACTTCATCCATATAAATTTTCTTATATAAAATTCTTATGTTTTCACAAGACCTGGGTCTGGAGACAGAGTCTCTCTGGTCCCATGCCTCCCTGGCTGCAAAGGTCCAACTTTTAACAGAAAAGTAGACCAGGCTTTTGCCTTAAACACTTCACGGCTGTTTGGCTGATGTGCTCCCTAGCTTTATAGAAACTGTAAGTTTAAACTTCCTCAGGCTGACCAGGGCACAGAACTGAGATTTCCTCAGCACTTTTTTTTTTTTAAGAGTACATACTGTTGTGGTACATAAGATGAAATTCCTGTTTATGTAGCAGAGATACCTGGTTGCTCAGAGAATTCTCAAGCAAAACAGCATGAGGCCTCATAAACTAGATGATGATGGAGACAGGCAAATGGATTCCACCACCAGTGGCTTTGATATATACTGAGAGGAACTGTGTATAACTCCTATCATATGTTCACAGTCCATTTCTGTTTCTCCCTGTGCAAAGCATGGGATGGTGCCACTCTTTTTTCTTAAAGCAAAAAATATTTTTTTAGCAGAACAGACAAGGCTCCTACTCAGGTCAGAAAACAGGGACTAATATTGTGGGGTCCAAAACAGAGGCCTAGCTCTATGAATTAACAGATATTTCTTTTAGCCCTAGTATCAGAAAACCCCCAGGTTTTTCAATTTGGTGTACAGAAAGATTTTGGGACAGAGAAGCAAGACTAACATGCATTGCTAGACCACTGTAGGAAAGGCCTGTATTCCAATGACTGTTGCTACAGCTTCTTAGTTCACTTTAAAAACCAATAGACCCACTAAAGCCCAGAAAAGTATCTTTATGATAAAGTGTCAGAGAACCCCCTGTCAAAGAGTGAGAAGTTTGGATTATACTCAGATATTTTTATAAGCACATCACTGGGTCTTTACTTTCTGGAAAACATTCTAACACATTAGCTAATCTGCATTCTTAATGCTTGGGACAATTTAAAGCATCAGGTGGCTTCTACAGGAAGACCTATAGCAAGTCATGGTTACTGCACGAAGGGACACACTGATGTGTAATTGTGATAACCTAAATTATAAATTTACCCACTCAGCTGGGATCCTAATAACAGTCTTCGCAGTTGGTATGAAGCTCAATTAATAAAAATTAAAAAGAAAATAATATAAATATTGTTAATCAACCTGGAAAAGCTTATCATGCTAACTTGGAAATCTGGTTGACAAGCAGAATAGCATCAAATTACGGCTTTCATAAGGTACCAATTGGTACTGCACAATTTGAATGATATGAAATGAAAGCCGTGCATACTAAATGTTTTCAAAACTTCTTAAATGACAGGCTCAAAAATGTTTATGAAAAGGGGAAATATTATTAAATGGATTGTCTTTGAGAGAGTGCCACTTAGGCTAATTTTTAAATTCTGCATTGATTTGCATTTCCAACAATGACCTGTGAAAAATGCAGCTATTACTGATGACTTTTGAAGATGAGAAAAACTTCGGGGGAGTAACAATAGGATGATTTACAGCGTTGGTGTTATCTAGAGACAGATGTGTAGATACTGGATATAACTGTAAAGCTGAGCCCTGGCACAGCTTATTTTGCTTTAAAATAGCCACTGGCAGCACTGCCCAGTGCCTGTGACATCCACCTCACCTCATTTTTGTCCTCTGAAAGTGCTTGGTGTTAGCCAGTCGCACAGATTCTCATTGTTCATGGATAGAATTGGATACCCATCAGAGGGCACTCTAGCCCAGTGGTTTTAGGCAGCTGTGCTGGGGTGATCTGGAACGTCCTGTTTCTCTCCACAGACTATGGGGAGAGTACAGGGAACAAATACATTCACAGCTGTAGGATTCCTAGAAAGCGCTGATGCAGAAAAAAATGATGGGGGTGGATTATCAAGGAAGTCAATGGTCTATAGCCATCTCTGATATCATTTGTTGACTGGGAGATGTTCCAGTGCCATACAGTTTGTCTGTTGAGCACAAACACACTGTTTGTCGAGCACATTTGAACTATGTTAATTAAGTAGCAAAACCCAAGATCTCTGTGAGTTTTCTCTGGGATCCTTGAATATTTATTTAAATAAAGGAATGTCAATTAGAGTAGGCGCATTATGCTTTCTTCTGTTATTATTAGACTGCTGCATCGAGTTCCTGTGCATAAAGTCTTACAAAGGATCATAATAAAATGAAAAAAGCTGAGAGGAAAACCACAGGCTTGGCTAGAGGTTGAGAAATATGCCACTCAGGGAAAAGCTTAAAAAAATCACAAGCCGTTTAGCTTGTCAAGGAGAAAATCAGAGGGGTCACAGCTACCTCCTGGAGGTAGGATATTGATTCTAGAAGGCTATTCTGTCTAACGGACAATGACATATCAAGGTGAATGCTGGAGATAGACAAATTAAGGTTAGAAGTAAAAGGCACACTTTTCACTGTGGAAAGCTATGGAAATATCAGAGTTCTTCACCACTGAAAATCTGAAAGGCAAGATTTGGTGTTTTCGTAAAATCAATCAAGTGGTTTCAAGATGTTCTTAGGAACTCATGGGCTCTATTGATCACTTTTAGAAAGTCTGTAAAGGCAACAGAGAAAAGCATGTTCATATGTGCCATACTACAAGCCACAGATAAAATTTTAAGTGATTCTGCAGTTTCTTGGAAAACAACAACTAAAAACAATATGCCTCCAGGGATTAATTCCAGACACTGTGATTTCTGTTATATAGGAGGGTAGTCAAGTGAGGGCAATGACCTCATCCCCCACTTTATAATCTGTGAATAAGACATAAGAATGAGCAGAGGTGCATAGAGTAGGACGGAGAAATATCTCACAATTGCTAAAATATGTGTCTTAAGTAAACAACTGTAACCATGATGGAAGACCAAAAGAATGTAAGGAAAATTAGACCAAAGCCATTATATGTCTGGAATTAGAAAACATAGGCAGAGTCATGTGTTACTAAGAAAATCGCCCCAGGCACTATGACATTAAGAAAAAAAAGTGCAGCACAGGGATCCATGGTCAGATTTACTACCTGAGCTACAGGCAGTGATTCAACAACCCACATAGAAGATCCCCAGTGAAATGGATCACTTTAGGTGATCAGACCTATCAAACACAAGTACTGCTTCCTGGTATCACTACAAACATAGCATTGATTCGTGGATCCTCATATTAAAACACTGAACATTAGATCTGGGCCACAGACCTGCAAGTGGTGCTACTGTTTGTCCTCCTCCAGCAACCAGCTGTGCAAGGTCACTTGTCTGGCCCGTTCTTGAGAACAGCTGCAGGCAGCTTTGATTTATCCAGTCCTCTGATTTTCCTTCCTGTGCCTGCACTGCTGCAGGATGCTGTGCCCTTCTCCCTTTCAGTGTATACCTTCCTCCCTTCCCAACTCTTAAATGACTTTTGCTGACTTTATGTAACTTTTGGACAGTTCTCCACTGCAAATGTTAAGAGACAAATATTGCATCAACATGCACATAGGGAGGGAGAGAAAAACAATATCCCAAGACGAACACGTTGATATATTAAATTTTGAGAAACTGCTATATCATTCAGACTGTCTCACTGGTACCTGGTGACAGTACCAATTGACATATAGTGTGCATGCAATATTCAGTCATGCTTTCAAAAAATGGGTATAAGCCACAATGAAATAAGAAATGTGGCCCTCCTGAGGTTAAGTAGGATTTTTACCCCCATTTATATCATTGGAACCAGCATTTAGACATAAATTCAGGTTTAAAAATAATGTGCTATGTTTTCTCATAAGTTTTTCATAATAAGAATGTAATAGCTTCAGAAAGACTGAATTTATTCTGTAGCCCAGTTCCAGGTTTATAGATTTAAAGATAAAGAGACCTTTCTGACATGATATAGTTTGACTTCTTGCATTACTAAGCCAAACCATTTTGCTGTCTGACCTTCTGCTTTGTTTGCTTAAAAGCATGGTATCTTTTAGAAAAAAAAAAGATAAAATTTTAAAATAGTAGGAAATCAATTTTACAGTATCTTGAGACAGAGAATCACCCACCATCAATGTTAGGTAATTTAAGTGATTAATGACTGTTTTTAAAGATTTTTTTTTTTCCCTCTGGATCTTGTGCTGTGAGTGAAGAGCGGTGGTTTATCAGGATCCTCTTAAATATTTGGATGCAAGTAATCTGAAACTATTGGTTTGGACTTGGTAAAAGAGCTGTCCTCAAACCCTTGTATCTACTACCTAACCACTTGTGTTATTTCTGTGATCAATTTCTTTGCACCTGTCAAAATTATGTCAGATTTTGTTTGCCTTCAATACATTTGAGTTAGAAAACTGTCATCTAAAATTTTAGAGAAATTCTAGGAATGTTTTACTACTGGTAGGGTGAGATTGCTAGGATCTGAGGTTTCAGACTGAATTTTTCATGATAATTCATGCTGTCTGCATGTTGCAGATACTAGTTTACAAATAAAGCAATGAATTTTAGTAAGACAGAGAAACAGTATGGTGTAGGTTCCTGTGTGTGCAATACTGCCCAGACGTTCCTTCTGGGCTACTCTGTGTTCCCTCCTCTGAGGCAGGATGCATTTGCCTTCTCTTGACTTCAGCATTTGTTTTCTTCAGCATGTTTTCAGCATGGGAACATTTTTCAAATTCTGTAAGTTATTTTCTTGTACACAGCTTAGGAGATATCACCTGAGCATTGTTGTAAAGACTGAAATGTATCTCGATGCTGGAGCCTGAGAGCAGTAACTCATGACTTGGCACCACAAAGATGGCACATAAGCTTCTTGTCACCCACTGTGTTACAGTTTGTGCTCAGGTCAGAAAACATGTAAGAGATCAAATATCTTCCCTTGTTGATTGAAGATTTCTCCTCAATTTCCCAAGGCTGAAGTTCTGAGCAGCCATCATATGTACGAGTCCTATGTAAATTCCTCTACTCAGCCACCTAGAGGATCAGAAGTTTATTGAAATATTTTAAGGATTTTATAGGGACTGAACCTTCTAGTTATGTAAAATTCTTCTTGTCCTCCTGAGTTACAGCTTGCGTTTATTCCTTTTTGTCTTCAGTTCAATAGAACACCGCTTAATCATATTGTTGATAGTGTTTCAGAACCGCCAAGACATGATGCTGGGCTTTTGTTTTTTCGTTCCTTCGTTGGTAATTGCATTCCTCTTTGAGGTCTGGGCACACACATGCAATGGAGATACTTCCTAAATCCGATTGTCCAAAAGCTTCAGCCCTTATTTTTTCTGTTTTTCTTTCTCTGTCAAGAATTTTCCAACACCACTTTATAAGCAGGGAAGATTATGGCTTGCAGTGAGAAATGTGCAATGCAGAATGGTGAACCCTTTATCCATTGCTGACACTCTCGGTACTGTGTTTGGTTATGTTGTTGGAAGGTAAACTTGTCATATTTCCTCTTGATATGCCTGTATTTCACAGATATAGCAAAATGAATCCCTTTCAGTCATTTCAAAATAAATAATTTTACATCATTAAATGGAAAAATCCGGAACATAAAGGTCAAAAATGCAAAACTCTGAGGCTCAAAATTCAAGCCCAGAGCTTTTATCATGAATGGTTTGGGTTGGAAAGAACCCTAATAATCTTTTAGTCAAACCCCCTGCCATAGGCAGGGACATCTTTCACTAGATCGGCTTGCTCAAAGCTCCACCCAACATGACTTTCACCATTTCCAGTAGAGAGACAACCACAACTTCTATCAGCACCCTGTTCCAGTACCTCACCACCCTCACAATGAAAACAACCAAAACAATTATTCCTTACATCCAATTTGAACCTCCCCTCTTTTGCTTTAAAAGCATTGCCCCTTGTCCTGTCATTACAGGTCCTGGTAAAAAGTCTCTCCATCTTTCCTATAAGCCATGTTTAGATATCAGAGGACATCAATAAGGTCCTCCCTGAGATTTTTGCATGCTGAATAATCCCAGCTTTGTTAGCCTTTGTCCATAGGACAGGTGTACCAGCCCTTGGACCATTTTCAAGGTCCATCTCTGGACCTGCTCTAACAGGTTGCTGTCTTTCTTGCACTGGGGCCTCCAGAGCTGGATGCAGCACTTCAGGTGGGGTCTCACAGAAGTAAAATTGAGGGGGGGGAAACACCTCACTTGCCTTGCTGGCCACACGTCTTTTGATGCAGCCCAGGATACGGTTGGCTTTTGGACTGTGAACGCACATTGACAGGTCACGTCCAGTTTTCCATCCACTGCTATCCCCAAGTCTTTCTCCCCAGGGTTTCTCTCAATCCATTCATTCATCCAGTCCATATTCATCTTGGGCATCGTCCTGACCCACGTGCAGAGTCTTCCACTCAGCCTTGTTGTAAAATGTACTCTGAACTTACAGTTTGAGATTTTTTTCTTTTTAACGAAGATAATTTTAAATCATAAGGAAAACAGAACCCATATACAATTGAGTAAAACTTATAAGCATATAAGATTTTCAAATGGAATTGATTTATAAATATTGGAGAAAGCACATGAAGCATATTTAACTTTTTGTTTTAAATATATGCAGTTTGTAAATCAGCTTGTTAAGAAAAATATATTTTGAATCTGCTTTGGATGTCAATGCATGACTGTCTTCAACTTACCTTAGGGGCGCCAGTGAAAATGACTTGTCTGTGGTTCCAGATTAGTGGGAATACGTTCAGGCTGCCCAAACCTTTCTTGAGGGCATATTGTCATACAGAACAGTTGAGTTCACAGTTTTATTCACACAACACATTAACACAAACTAGTTAACCACCTGGCATTGGTTAAGCAGAATTTATGCTGATACTGTGCTAATGATCTTGCACTATCATTAGACTAAATCAGTCTCCTGGGGGAGAACCCAACAAGGCATACTAATTCAATGCATTCCTAGGAAGTAGCATGTACAGTAAAATGTATTTTGCCATTTATCGGGCTCCATTTTAATTCAGAAGTATGTTCTAAATTAAATACCAAGGCCTCTCCAGAGACCTCTGGAATGGCAGAACAAGATAAAAACAAGCAGTAGAAAAAAGACAAGGAAAAGAAAGATTTGTGCACACCTACAGCAACTGTGGACATTTTGGAGTACTGATGTACTCAATAAACAAATGTCAGACTAATCTGCTCTAAACATAGATTTAAAAACCAAAACTTAGAAGGGTAAACAAAACTTTGAGGGCTAAATCTGATGTAGACGTTAGATTCCCTTTACAGTGCGAGAGAGGAGCCAGCCACCAGAGGGTGTTTGATCTAACATGCCATTTTCATAATTAACTTAGGAAGTGTTGAGTTCCCCTTGCCCTTCCCCCACCTCCAATGTCTTTCTTTTTACCCCCCAGACTTAAATGTCTAACTTAAGAAAACCTAAGTTACCAACCAGGAATTATAACATTTCTGAAATAAAATACTTTATGAAACTTAATTCAGCCTCCTTTTACATATGTGGGGCATATGTTGCAATTACTATGTGTGAAAACTACGTTTTTCAGAGGATTAAATACACCTAATGAAGGAGATAAATCATGATTTTGCAGTACAAAGGGACATAGTCTGTAGAACCTTTACTTCGTTAGTTGCAGAGCTTAAAGTTACAAAGTGAGTGGGGCAGGAGATAGATGGAAAAGAAAACTGAATCCCTAAGGCAGTTGTGTGCCATGGAAGGGTTTCTACACCCGTGTGTTGCTACAGAGATGATGCAAACCAGATTTCTCACAGCAGGTCTTCAGCTCTAAGTTTCTCATTTTCTGGATGCCCAGCTAGAGACAGAAGAGTCTCATTAGAAGAAGTTCAGAGCATGCACAACTATATTTGAAGTTAGCAGTTGTTAGTTGTTTCTTTAATACATGTAGTGCTATATAATACCAAGCATTACAAATCTTAGTGTCTAGAACTAATGGAAACTGTTTACCTTAACCTTTCTGCACCCCAATCCCATTTGAGAAAAGGGATGATGATGTACTTCAGTATACACTGTAGCAACCAAATTAAATGACTGATATATGATCTGCCAAATAAAATCCTGCATCTAACCATAGATATGTACGTAGCATGGACAAATATTGACAGTTTTGGAACAGGGTTAATGTGTCTATCTAAGAATAAGCTGAGTTGCACCCTGGAAGTACGTTTTTTTTTTTGTTTTCAGTGAAACTAAGGGATACACAAACTGATTACTTCAGCTGTAGACATCAGGGCTGCAGATATCTGAAGGCAGTGCAGGTCAATCCTGCCTTCTGTGCTGACCTCCATTTTGGGCCCTGAATGAGGCAGAGACTATAAGAAAATATAGACTCTGGTCATGTTATTTGTTAGTTGTCTTCATAATAGCTGTACACAAAGGACCAAACTAAGGTTGCACAGAATGTCTTTTGAAAGTTTGGCATGGCAATCTTAATAGCAGTATAATAGTTATTCAGTGGGAATGAAAAGACATCAGCCCGAGGCAGACACTTGGAATGTTGCATTTCAGTTCAAACAGTTAAGGTTTGAAAAGAGAGTTGAATAGTGGGAAAGGAGAGGAAATTGATAATAGGTATTTTACCAGCTCTCCCTGAGAAACTTGCCTCATCTCTCAGTTCTGTGGCAAGCAATAGAGCTTGCGGTGCAGCCCTGTAAGCCTGTGCATGTCTCGGCTCTAGTACCATTTTTAGCATTCCTCTGGAGTTAGTAAGGACATTTCATTTTCAAGAATTTTCACAAAAATGGCCCAATCCTCAGAGCCTTTCTCTGGAAGCTGTCTAGGTGTTTGTTAACATTCACACTGCAGAAATGGGGAAAACATAACCTGCAATTATTTGTCCAATGTCACATTGCACAAAATTAACAGGTAACAAATGAAAGTACGAGTCAGTGTTTAACTCATTAGGCTAACATTTCTTAAAAAGTTTTCTCTCTGTTTCTTCCTGGCAAAGCTGCACCATCCCATTGCATGTGGCAATGACTTTGTATGCTGATTTTACAGGCTCGTCTAAAAGGAAAAGGACCTTGACTAAGCACTGAAAATTGTGTGATATGATCACTTAAAACAGCTCAGGGATTACAGTGTCTGGCAGGAGGTGACTGTACTGCTTGATTCACAGTTCCTCAGACACAGTTTATGTTAAACTTACACAGCATCTTTCATGTGTCTTCCTGGTGTAAGTCTTGTGGATATTTTATGAGCAAGAAAAAGTCTTTCAATCTCACCAAACAGCATTACCTACTATTGTACTTCCTTCCTAAATTTCTTTCATCTGAACTTTGCTTGCTTAGAGGCTGCCCTGGATGGAGGAAGTCAGTAAGATCAAGCATTAGAGGCTCTGCTGTAGCTTCACTCTGGCTGCATTGCAATGTAAACTTACTTTAAGCAGGGCTAGGCCATGTGAGCTCCTTATTAGCCATTTTTAACTCACTGAACAGTATATGAGAATTTGTGACCTTCCTAGGCAGGGCATAAACATCTAACATATTGTAAAAGGGCTTTGGAGGTATCAGTTCTGAGCCTGACTTGATTTAGTTTACCACAGGACACCAGAAAACTGATTTTGGCTTTTATTTCCAAAACTGCCTCCTAATTTTAGAAATCTGATTTTCAGAAGAGGGCACCATCTTCAGCCACAGTAGATATCCAGGCATTACAATTTTATCTCTATTGCAGTTGCATATTTACTTAGGAAGGAAGAAGAGAAATGGACCATGAACTTTTTAGTCATTCTGTTAACACTGACCAATTCAGTACAAGATTAGATGTATTTGCATTACTACCATTCTCCACCCAGGTTAAATAAGAACAATTGGACTGTTTATCAATCTGACATCTGAATTTACCTTATGCAAATTTGCATGACAAAAAGTTACATAGTGATGCTATACACAGAAAGCTGTTTTAGACTGAGCACATCATGGTGCTGGTGCAGATCTAAGACACCAAGCAAAAACTCCAACAAAGAAATCTACAGGTACTTACATATGAAAGAAATTTCTCCGCTTAAAACTTCAGGACTACAGAATCTGCAGCTCTGGTCTTCAGTCAGGTGTCAAAGTAAACTAATCTGGAGCAAAATCAGCTGAGTCACTGAGATCTGAAAAGAACAATTTGTAAGAGGAAAAATGATCGGTCTCTTTCTTGGATTAAGAGATAAAAGAGGTTTACTGCACATTTTACAAAAGCATTCAAACAATGTTTTCTGATCAAATCTCACAATTTTAACAGAGAAGGAATTTATTAGGTAATTGAAAAGAATGTTGTCTGTGTAACATTTTTTATTGGCAGTTACGTGCCTATTTTTACTGTATTCTTACAGCTGACACTTTTACCTCTGGTTGTTTACTGTTTGTTGGAGTAATTCGTTGTACACACCTGCACAAACACACACAGAGTCATATATTTGCATGAGAAAGATCCTATTTTGTGCTCCTCATTGGATCTAGTCAGTAATGAATGAAAAGGACCTCAGTTCTAGTAACGTAGCTTTGAGACAGTGAGGCAGGTAACCAGTCTCTGATTTACAGTCTGACTATTTTTAGATCACATTTTCTTAACAATTTCATAACAAAATAAGGATAATAACTCTCTACAGAAGCAATAATGCATTCTTCTAAATTCTGTTGCTGAACTCACAGAAGAAAAAGCAAATGAGGTGGAAGGGGCAATTTTCTGTTTGTCTGAAAATGCGCTTCAAAGTCTGTTACACTTTAAATAGCGTAAACAGATTTAGATGAAAAATTAGAATTGCTCTTATATTAGGCATTTGAGAAGCACTAAGGAAAAAATGAATCCGAGGAAGATGAGCATTCTTAGCTTGGAATTCAGTACATAATTGCAGAGAAAGGAGCTATAGTTTAAAGAAGTAAATCAGCAATGGTAGTTTGCTGTTCATAAAAGTTGAACAGTAGGTAATTTTAATGCTTGGCTTCCTGTTGGTATTTTCAGACACAGTCTCAATGCAATTGACAGCTGTGAGCTGTAGTCCAAGTAAGTAATTGTTAGTTGCAGTCCCAGTAACAAATTATTGATGTACATTGAACTACCCTGCTCAGCATTTATGTGTTACTTTACCTTCACCCTGAGTTTTAAGATACCCAAGGTATCATTTTTTCCTTTCTGAGGGAGTGCTGGAAATGGCTGTGGGCTTATTTACAACCAGAACTGATTCATGAGCAGTAGTTTATCTGAAGTTTTTTGTTAATTTCCATAAAACATTATTAATTTTGAGAACGGAAATCCAATCATGGTAGACATGCTTGGTTTGGTAAGAATATCTCACATTTTGAGTAAATTAAGCTTTTGGGAGCTTACACCAATTTGTATCTTTTCAGAAGTACTGAACATCAAGTGACAATCTACCTGGTAACAGGATGAGGTGTCTCAATATGTACCCACTGAATTACTGTCTTAGGTAGAGTCTGTAATAAGTAAATTCAGACCCTGTGTAGGTCATACAGAGGTGACAAACAGGTGTAGTGAAATAATAATACATTTGTGCCTTCCTTTGATTTATAATTAGCATTGCCTTTATTTTTGTCCTATCTCCCACAATTCACATTTTCTTCCCTTTTTTTGTAGCTATTCTTGAACTTTGCTATGCACGTCTTAGGCTTTCTGGAGGCAAGTATATTGGCCTATGCTGCACTAATCTTCCATAATTGATTTGGGATGTGTGCCAGTCTCTTCTATTATTTTGTGCTGATATCTTTATGTGACTGGCTTTTATCCAAAAGCTGTCATCTTTTGCATTCTCTTTATCCGTTTGCTCTTTTTGTGCTGAGAGACTGTATTTTTAGCCTTTCAGTGTTGCCCCTTCTCCCCTCAAATTTTCAGCGTAAAAGGTACAAAGGGCAAACTTTCCAAATATTGAGATCCCCATACTTGGCCTTTTTAATATTTTCTCCACTCATTTTCGTTAAGGCCATTGTTGCATGTAGTTACTAAAATGACATTTAAAGGTTTCATTCATTTTATTCTGATTTAGTGCTTTGGTGAACTTATTTTCATTGCCTTATTTTTTTTTTCCTCAACATTTTACTTTGTATTTTCCACACTATATTTGATTTATTAAAGAAAAGGATGTGATACATAATCAGAACACTGTACTCTCATCATGTTCCCATATAGGCTTCTCATGAGGCAGCTCCTCTGTGACTGCCCTACCCCCCCCACGTCCTCTGGCATGATAGGGCACAGACCTTTTAGGAGTTCAGTTGATAGAGTCCCTTGGGAGGCAGGCTTGAAGGGCAAAATAGTGCAGGAAGGCTGGACATTCTGCAGAAGTTCTAAAGGCCAAAAGGGAAAGCTGTCCCCATGTGCCAAAAGATGAGCCAGAGGGGCTGGCTAAACAGAGAGCTTTGTTTGGAACTCAAGAGGAAAAAGGAGAGTTTATGAAACACTTTTGGAAAAAGGGGCAGGCAACTTACAAGGACTGTGAGGATTATGAAGTGGAGAATTAGAAGAGCAAAAGCCCAGCTAGAACTTAATCTCTCTACTGCCATAAAAGACATCAAAGAATACTTTTTCAAGTACATTGGCAAAAAAAGAAGGGCTAAGGAGAACCTCCATCCTTTATTGCATGCAGGGGAACACATAGCGACAAAGGCTGAGAAAAAAAGCTGAGGTACTTAATGCCTTCTTTGCCTCAGTCTGTAATACTAAGATCAGTTGTTCCCTAGTCCTCTGAGCTGGAAGACAGGGATGAGGAGCAGCATGAACTCCCTATAACCCAAGGGGAAATGGTCAGCAACTGCTACATCCCTTAGACACGCATAAATCTATGGAGCTGGATGGAGTTTTCAGTGTGTGAGGTGTGGGTCAGTCTCTCCTTCCAGGTATCAAGTGACAGGACAAGAGAAAATTACCTCAAATTGTGCCAGGGAAGGTTTAGGTTAGATGTTAGGAAAAAAATTCCTCACCAAAAAGGTTCCCAAGCACTGGAAAAGGCTGCCCACACCAGTGGTTGAGTCACTATCCCTGGAGGTGACTCAATATTTAAAAGATGTGTAGATGTGGCACACAGGGACGTGGTTTAGTGGAGTACTTGGCAGTGCTGGGTTAAACTTGATGATCTTAGAGATCATGCCAACCTAAACAATTCTATGATTTCTGTAAAAGATGTTTTAAAAGAGATAACTTTGTAATGAGCTGTAATGTAATGGAAAATCATCATGCTTTTATACTGGGGATCATTGTGTTTTCATCTTCCTTATAAGGCTCATAATATATATTACTTCGAAGCTCATAATATGTCTGACTTGTTTTTGAATAAAGGAAAAAAGCTATTCCTAGACAACAGAAAATTCCTGTTGTTTGTATTTGACTGTTTTTGCATGGTCCAGCTCTTTCTTCATCTGTCATCTGTTGCAAAATGAACTCTGCTCTAGATAACATAGAAGAAAACTAATTATTTTGTATCTTACTATGAATTTTCAGCAGTGATCAACAGAGGAAAAAACATAGAAAATTCAATTTAATTGTGGCCCAGGAGAAAATCACATATAACCAGTATCCTCAGTACGTATTTTTTTAGTTTTTAATCCAAATTCCAACCAAACCATTTCTCATTTCGGACCATTAAGCCTTGGATAATAGAGCAGCCTTATTCAGCACAGTGCATTATCATTCCCTTAGCCAAAAATGTGTGGCTAATTCAGTCAGTTGAACTCCTATGATTATTAGTAGGCCTGTATGCCAGATTGACATTGATAAATGAAATATTTGCTGGAGCAGAGGGCTTTACAAACTTTCTTTTTTTGGATTTATTTTCAGCCAGATGCCTTAATGAAGACCTTGTAGCCATCCTCTCCTGTGTTCAGTTCATGACATCATCAGTGATTCATCTTTTACTACTCTGAGACCCAATATTTTTGCATATGAAAAAGCTTTCATGAATGAACCCAGCCAGACCCTAGCTATTCAAGTAACTGAAAAAGACAGTTTATTACATTCTTTTTGTAAGCAACATTATGATTTTCATGTCTATGGTTTTAGGGTTTTAAGTACTGGAGAACATATGTATAGAAGTTTGAGATCTGCTTCCCCAAATATAAGGATTGTTACCTGAATGCTTTAGAGATTAAACCATTTGGATGCATTTCTGGAGTATTAGACTTCCTCTTGTATCATTATGCAAAACTTAATATTTGCAGGTAACACCTTGTAACTGCTTAGGGGTTTTTTTAGTAGTACTAAAAATAATAATGAATTATCATGTCTTTAATACAATTTATGTAATATACTATGTGGAACTGATGCAATTACAATCAGTCCTCATCTAAAATAGTGTCTGAGCCATTTTCAAAATATGTTCATCTCCATAATATCTCTGTTATGCATTATTAATTATAACTTGCCATTGTTTTACAGAAGAACAGGAAAACAGATATTCTGTGTACACTGTTCTTTGAGTGTAGATTCACTAATTGACCATGTTTTTCATGAGGAGTGATGCAAAGTCCAGCTTTAGGATAAGCCAGCTGCTGTACACAGTAGGAAAATTTCTAGTTCCTCCGGCATTGTAAAGTGCATCCAAAGGCACTGTTATTTGCAGTGAGCAGATCCACCCCAGCAGAATGTGTCTGGCCATTTTCATATTTCTTGCCTGCCTTTGCAGTGGCATCACAGGACTAATATCATGCATGCAAGAGAGAACAAAATTCTTAGAAGGTACTGATTTACCGTTTACAAGAGAGAGTGGGATTCTTAGTCAGTCCTCATTCTGACTGCTTACAGGGACAAGGTAGATACCTGGAACCAGAGTATATGAGTATATGAGCATGTGACACTCTTGGGACCAGACAGCTCAGGTTCAGTAAAGACTCCATCACTGAGGCTGCATGACTTACCTTGTATCACACAGGGGATATGTGATAAAGTAGGTAATGAAATTCTGTATTTCCATATCCCATAGTAATATTGTAGAATATTTGGCTTTCTGTCCTATAACTGAAGCAACTTACACTTGCCAGTTAGTGTTCAAAACATTCTTAGAAGGCAGGAGATTATAATCCTGTGTACATAGGTATTAGCCCTGAGCCCAAAGGCTACAGTGTTTAGCCGATTTAGATCATGGATTTGAATTTTCTGAGCAACTTGAAATTCAAGACATAGCACCACAGAAGATCAAATCCTTGTGCAGTCTGTCCAAATGATTCAGTAGGCTATTTTGCCATCTTGTCCTATGATTAACTATGGTGAGTAGTAATTAGCAAGGGTGCTTTAAGCTCTTGATTTAATATGCTTTTAAAATAGATACAAGGTAAATGGAACCCTGGACAATCTTTCTGGCTTTCTCTTCTCTAGCATTTCAAAGGCACCTAGAAACTTGGCTTCTAAGTACTACTAAGCAGATTTTAGACCCAAAGGGCATGAGATACATAAAAATTAGTCTGGCTGTAACAGAAAATGGAAAGGGCAGATTGGCAGCATTACATCAGAGAACACCATTTCTTCAGCATAAAAGAGGAATAGAATGTGGTACCAGGTTGGACTATCTCTTAAAACTCTTAGACTTCACATAACATTAATAAGCTAATTTTTCTCTCATGCCAACATTATTATGCACAGGAGAAGAATATAATGCTTTTGTGCATAATTTATTCTCTCCCCAATCTAATCTCGTACTCTGGCGGGAATTTTCAGAGTTTGACTCCAAATTCACAGGATTTGAAGATATGTTGCAGTAAATGTAGTTGCAGACATGTGAACGTGAGTAAAGATGATATGAAAAAAAAAAAAGCAGATAAGCAAGCAAACTACCAGTATAAATCATTGCTAGAAAATGTACTGAAATAAAGAATTCAGGAGGAAACAGAAAATACTGGGTGATTCCTGAGTAAGCATATAGCAGCCTTCTAGTACCCAAAGACGACCTAGATGGAAACTGGAGAGGAATTTTTAAAAGGACATGTAGTGATACGACATAGGGGAATAGCTTTAAACTGAAAGAGGTCAAGATAAGATGCGATATTAGAAGAAATTCTTTACTGTGAAGGTGATGAGGCACTGGAACAAGTTGTCCAGAGAAGTTGTGGACGCCCCATGCCTGGAAGTGTTCAAGGCCAGGCTGGGTGTGGCACTGGGGACATGGTTTAGTAGAGAACTTGACAGTGCTTGGTTAACAGTTGGACTGGATGATCTTAGAGGTCTTTTCCAGCCTAAGTGAGTCCGTGACTTTTGTGATTCTTGACTGATAAGTCACAAATAAGCAATGTGGTCCACCATGAATTTTAATGTATAATATCATCTCAAGCTAGCATAGACTTTTATTGCAAGCTCTGCAAGACCCCCTGAGCATTAGTGTTATTTATTTCTCCCAACATAGCTTTTAAAGTGTTTTCCATTAAGAAATTTGCTCTGCACTTTGCTTTCTACTCAAGATTTAAAAGGGTGAGGAATTTGGCTCTCTTTTAAGTCAAAAATGGTTGATTCAGTTCATTAATCAATTAAGCTGTTATTACTATGCAAAACTGAAGTGAAAATTCTGTGAAGATAGGATGTGTCCAAAATATTGTGGAAAAGGACTGCAAAAGATCTGTTAGACTGAATTATTATATAAAATTAGTTCCTGCTGTGAAATGGGATAAAAAGCTAGTGATTGGAACCGGTCTTTCAGAAAATATTCCTAATTAGTAGTAGCTCCGATTTAGTATCCGATTGATTGTATAATTAAAAGTAGAACAATGTAAGAACATAAAAATTCATGCTGTTCATGAAGTATAAGTTCCTTACTCTCTCCTTCAGTGCAGTTTAGCATGTCTGATTTTTCTGGGAAATTGTATTGTCACACTTGGTATAACAATCACTGTCCCAGTCTCAGCCACTATATAAACATCTGCACTTAAATACACATAATAGTGCATATAGTTTAGGGGACAGATTTTAGAAAGTATTTGAGCACCAAATTCCTACCCTTGTGTCCCCTAGTATCTTTCCTAATCAAGTCACATTAATCTATCAAACACTTCCTATACTAAGAGAGAAATCTACTTTGCAAATATTATTTATTAAATTCTCAGGGCCCCGTGAGTTTGGCAGAGTTTAGGGCAGCTATTTTAAAGACCAGTACATGCAAGTTCAAAGGAGCTAAATTGATGATGAGGCACATCAGTGGAAGAGCTGTGTCAAGTACCTATCAGACTTAAACTCTAGTCCTCTGCATTCAAGGTTTCTTTATGAAGTTGCCTGTATATCATATAAAGCCCCCAAAATGTGCACTTAAATAATATTTCTTGTACTCTCTAATCTCTAGTATATTTCTCTGTAGTATTCTCCTGTACTCGAGATTCAATACATAGATGGTTTCCTAGAAGTCAAGGCAAATGAAATAGAAATACGGGTTTCAATGTGAGTTCCTAAGGCATAAGTAAATGGGATTTTTCCAAAGTTCATCTTGCTGCTGGAGTTTATTGTGACTTTTTAGTTATTGGGGATATTTTTCAGTCTTTTGTGCAATGATTTGTTAATCCTTATTGCCAGAGAACATGGAGCTGTTCTATGCAGTTATCTTTGCTTTATGGTTGACAGCAGGAAGACACTAACGAAGGTTAGACATGGCAACATTTACTTTATTTGATACAAAATAAAATAGGAAAGATACAAAATTCTATTTTTTCACTCTATAAGAGGTACTAAAAATTACCTAAATTGCAAAGTACCTTATCATTGAATGCTAAATGGCATTCAGAGCTGTATAAATTATACAAGGTGCATAAGACGATTTCACACATAAAGCATTTTTATTTGGACTTTCTGTATAAGCAAAAAAAAAGCCATATGTAGTTTGTAGAAGAAGTTCATACATATTGCTCAGCTGTAGCAGCTTGCATTCCAGTAAGTGATATCTAAGTACCCTTAGCGCTCTCACTGCATAGCCACTCAAGGGAGGCAGAAATCATGCAGCACTAGCAAGCCATAAAATTGTAAAAGACTCTATGTAAAGGCCCTCCTTCATCTTTCCTGCTTTTCCAGCTGTAGTATTTTGACTAAAGAAAAGCTTTGCCATTATTTACAGACTTCTCCATGCCTGTGTTCTCAGGCAGCTATGATTACATTACTGCTGGATGATTTTCTGTGGCCCTTTGATATGGCATGCCTCAGATATAAGGAAAATAATGAGTCCCTGAATCTGAAAAATGTCTTGAGCCTTATTTTAAACCTTGCAGCATCCATCTTCAAATTGAACCACTTTACAAGCCTAAGTATAAGCATCCACTTAATTATTTTGTGGAATGGGAATGCTGATGAGCCACAGAAGTAGTAGAGAGGGAAATCTTACTGAAAGCTTTTAATAGAGCTTTGCTTTGTGCCCCGGCTTCTCAGCATATTGTAACACCAAGGGTGTAGACCAAAAAACTCCCCCACCTCACCAAAAAATCAAAAACAAAAAAAACACCCAGAAAACAATTGGGGGAGAAAATAAATGAAAAAAAAATTAACACAGTTGCTACTATGAAAAATGTTAAAAATATGTATGAATTAATATTTTCTATTTTTCAGATATATGTTATGTGAAACAGAATTATCTTAAGGAATGTGAAGGTATTGAAAAGGTATTTCAAGTGCTATTAAAAAAAAAAGTTCTAGTGACTAAAAATGGATTATTTTCAAAGAGCTAAGCCAATTCCAAATTCTCCTGAAAAACTACCAGGTGCTCTTTTAGATGTGCCAAGTGTATCTCTCTGCTATTTTTCATTTTAGTCTTCCTATAGATTTTTTACAAAATTTGCTATGAGATAAAAGTGATAACTTCCATTTTTTTTTGTGGTTGATTGATACCTCTGTCAAGATCCAAGTTTTTGGGCTGCCTCACTGCTATGAGAGGAAAAATCCATCCCTGTTATCTTTTTTTATGAATTTCATCAGGTCAGTATTGTATGTCATGTACAACTTTGGAACATGGGGGTTCTAAGAGAAGAACCTGAGTATTTTTCAGGTGGAACTGATATATGGAAATAATGATCAAATTATGAAAGTCTGGGACACCTCCCCAAGTCTGCATGAAATTTAAGCATTCCAGTGCAGAAATGCAGATGTTAATCCCATCCCTCTAATAGTAAGGTTCAGCAGATGCTTTGTGTTCCTGTCCTGGGCTAGACCAGGCACATGTCAGTCTTTAATGGGGGCTGAAATGTTTGGCTCCTGACTCAGTAAGAAGCCCTTTCCAGAGAGCAGGCATTCCCACAGTCTGTACTTGTAAGCAGCCCAGCCCAGTAGGGGTGCCTTCAACTTCTCTCGAGAGGATCTACAGAATCAGCACAACAGCAGAACAAATGATCTCTGTGATCATACAACAAGACTTGAGAATATTTTATCCACTGACTTAGATATATGTAAAAAAGTACACTATTCCCTCTAAAATAGAAAGATAAGACCAGACTTAGAAAACAAAGAGGTTGGGGGTTTAATTACTTGAAAAATTCTGAATTATCAGCCTTTACAAGCAAAAAACCAAGATTTCTTAGGAAAGGAAAAGTTATCAAGTAAAGGGCAAAACAGAAGTTTTTTAAGTAGTAGAAAGCATTTTACAGAACAGCTCCTTCATTGCTGCTACTGCAGAAAGGGAAGAACAGAGTATGTACAGAATTTTAATGATCATCTCTCTTCTGATGAGACACCACCTGGAGTAATGTGTCCAGGGATTATTCAGCCTGGAGAAGGCTTCAGGGGGAATTTTACTGTGGCCCTTCGATATGTATAGGGGTCTTATAAGAAAAATGGAGACTTTTTAACAGGGCCTCTAGTGACAGGACAAGGGGCAATGGTTTTAAAACAAAAGAAGGGTAGTTCAGAATGGATGTAAGGAGGATTTTTTTTT
>VXAD01007887.1:83768-157481 GCA_013399195.1 Dicrurus megarhynchus | reverse complement strand
TTTTTTTTTTTTTTTATCCATGGGGATGGTGAGACACTGGAACAGTTTGCTGAGAGACATTGTGGATGCCTCACCACTGGAAATGTTGAAAGTCAGGTTGTATGAGGCTTTGAGCAGCATGATCCAGTGAAAGATGACACTAGCTATGGCAGATATGTTGGACTTAGTGTTCATTAAGGTTCTTTCCAACCCAAGCCATTCTGTGACTCTATGTTATGGAGCACTTTGTGCAATTTTTAGCTCTCAAAGCTGCAACTTGCCCCACTGATGGACTAATCATTGTAGCATCTCTTCTGTATGCCTGGGAGTAGACAGGGACACAGAGGCTGGAGAAGTTTGTTGAAGTGGTCTGAGTCCCTCCTTAGCACCCAGCTGACCTCATGCTTTTAAAAGCTTAGGAGCACAGGAATGGCAATGATGCAGAAGCTGTTCTGGATGTCACACCAATTCTTTTTAATTATTTGGAGCGTACATAGTATGATTCAGTTATCTAAAATGTATGTAAGATTAGAAATGTTCTAGAGAATTCCTTGCAGCTTGCTGGTACCACTCAGGATTTGTAGAAGTCTGTGCCTTCTGCAGTAGCATCTGAAGGCCCAACAGGATACAGAAGACGTTTCAAATGGCACCAAATACCTCTAGAAAACAAGCCCCATGCCTAATGCTTCACTAAAACACCACTCCCACAGGACAGATTTTGGGGCAAAACATCCAATCAGTCATTTTTTGAGCAGTTTTAAATCACAAAGTTACTTTCTTTAATCAGATTTACTCTCATAATAAAAACAAAAACCCTCTAACAATTCTAAGTTTTTACAATATCCATGTAAATTACTTCCTGGCAAATCACATAAGGAGTTTCATTCTGATTATTGTTGCACACTGAGCTTGAATGCTTATTTTTTGGACACCAATATACTCTCATGAAATCACCTTGTACTATATATTTTGGATTTTATTTTTATTAGTGGCATAACTTGCTGGGAATTCCTGTTAGAGGATCTCAGTATTTAAAAGACACTTTTTTAGGGTTCACAGTCCTGAAAAACCGATAGATAAATAGACAAATTCCCTTGTATCCTTTGAACTGTTTCACATGTGTGATTTACATGTTTCATAGCAAGCATTCACTTTCTTATATTTCAAGCCAAAATTACTTTGACTTAGAGAAGCAAGACATGGGTTTAGCTGTCCTTAAGAATGTCTGTTTAGGATTCACAGGAAAATGGACACTCATGTCAGGAGAGCAATTCACATCCAAAGAAGAAGGAAAAAAAGCCTTGTTGTGACTGCAACACCACTCATTACTGAATCATATTCTAGGTAGCCTGGATTCTATAAGGTGGGTGGAAAAAAGACTATTTGAAAGAATATTTGAATTTGATCATTGAGTCTGACAGTTGGCAGCCTTTCCCAAAGCGTGAGATTGCCATGATCTTTATACCTTTGTTTTTGTGATCTGGTGCAGAAAAGAAGCAGAGGAAATGTGTGGGTGGAAAAAAAAAGGACAATGTTCACAGATACTAGTTTAGAACTAGAAAATGGAGAAATCAGGCATCAAAAAAATATTTGTAAACTATGAAGAATGGTACAATTTTTTCAGGAAAGCATCATCTAAAATGCAGCGTGGAATTTGTTCAAGTGCACCTTCTGCTGGATTATTACAGACATTAAAATGTAACACAAGGCTCATAAACGTCACCTGGGAATAACACATAATCAAACTGTAACAAATGGTCTTCTGAACAGCTGGAGTCTACCAGTGTTCTTTTACATGGTTGGGGCTTTATTTCCCTAGTGTTTGATAACTGTGCTGGAGAATTGATTCCTATATGAGATCTTCTTCACTAGATGACTTTACTAAGCTTTAACAGTAAGAGAGAATGGATTAGTTAATAAAAAGAAGATTTCCACTGAAATAAGTAGAGCTGTGCTAATTTACCTCGACTAGTTCTAGCTCTAGAAAGCCAATAATACACATAGGAAAAAAGGCTGTGGTTTGGCAATGCCTAGACCTGCAAGTGAAATGGAATCTCTGAAAAGGAATGCCGTGATAAGTGTGACAGAAAAAGCCCTTGGATGCCCTGAAGCATTAAGCACGCAGCTTTAATCATGTGCAGGATTATTTGTGGGATCGAAAAGAGAGCCATCATGCTGGTCTAGCACAGTAGATATTACATGCATTAAAACTCACAAGCAAAAGTTAAAACTGAAAAGTTGCTGCAGGTACTAATAAGAGCAATGAAAAATGTAGTCAGTTGTCTTTGTGTGAAAAATACATTGCCTTTGGTGCCACAAATATTATTTAGTGATGAATTATTCATGTAATCCATGACCAGCATAAAATAACCAAGGAGCAAAATAATTGATTATGCTGGATACATTTTATTGTATTAAATGAGTAATACAAATTACTCATTTAGTAATCCAAGTCTGTGATTAAAACTAATCAATCCATTCCCAAATGGAACTTTTCAGTGGAATTCTAAAGATAAGGACAAAATTGTGCATACTTCCATTATATTAATACAAATACCAAAATCCCTTAGGATTCAAGTTTTCACACGAGAAGTACATCATACAACACAAGAGTTAATGGACTAATTATGAAATTATGAAACTGTACCAAAGCATTTGAAGCTGCAATGATTAAGTAGTTTAGTGGAACAAATATTTTAAATGAGATTGTCTGGGAAAGATACTGCAGTGTTGGTTCAGGGACTGTCGGGTACAAACTGACCCATCACAAAGAGGTCTATTTAGGTCTATGAAATTGTGAAAAATTAAGGAATAATGAGAGATGAAGCTCCCAGTTGTTGTTTAGATACGTCATCACACTAAGACCAACAACTGTATCTCACCTTCTGCTCAGAAGATGAAAATACTGGATCCGGAGTTGAAAGCAGAATAAAACCCCACTAATGATTGCTTTGTTATATCCAAGGTATTTCTGAATAGGAGTGTACCAGAGAGCTAACACTGTGCATAAAGTTATTCTTAGATATAAAAATTCTGGCATGAAGGATCATTCTAATGTAGAGCTACTTATCAAATAGGTGACTGAAATGGATAGAGAGCTTCATGCAGTTGTCATGACTTTGCAGTTTGGCCACAGAGATGTAGAAATAAGGGTCTGTGAACAGTTCCCTGACACTTTTTAAAGCATGTGTATCCAGTATATATATACGTATTCTGAACTCCTCTCCATAAACATTAGTTCAGACACAGTTACCCCCATGTCTGAAGCTGAGTCTGTATCTTTGTCTGTTTTAAAGCCCTAGTCATGACAAAGGCAATATCAACTACAAATGAGCTTGCATAACAGGAATGTAACTTGTTTCTGTGAGATCATTGTTGTATAAGAATACTAACTCACCACTGAAATGTATGAAGTAATACAGTCCACTTGACCCAACGGTCAATTACTTCACTTCAAGCATCAATGTTATTTTTTATTTGATTTTGACTTGTTTGAGCTTCCAGTCACTGAGTTTCTCTCTTTTTTTTTTTTCCCACATTCTGCTTATTGCAATTTTCAGATTTTTTTTTCCATAAATATTGAGTTTCCTTTTTTAATATAATGCAGGGTTGCATAAATTGCATAGATTGCATTCTTGTGATCTCTGATACCTTTTACTTTCAATCACATGTTTTTAAATAAAATTAATTTTTCTCCAGACAGAGAAGGAAAATCAACTTCTTTGTTACTGTCTTGCTTAGAGAGACAAAGTTTATATTTGCCCAGTTAGCTTCTGCAGCTTTGTTTTGGGATTGTACATTCAGTTCATGACTGATGGTTTTTCAAAGACATTTCATCTCCCTGATGATAAAGACGATGCCTTTTTATAATAATATATACAATAATTTATCCATTAATAACTCAATTTCAATATGATATATGCTCTTTGCTTCTGGATTTGTATTATTTGATTTAAAGCAATGGGATAGCATAAAATGGGATAGAATAAAAACACCAAACCCAAGCTAATTCTCAATGAAAACAGTTCAAAGAATGGAGAAATCTACTTTCAAACAAATATCTGAAATCATATGGCAATGCATATGGCTCTGGTCTTTTGAATAGTGGCCAGAGCATCTTCCTCCCTGTAAAAATTATAACCACAGCACTTAAAAAAGGTGTATGTAGTAATCATATTTAGCAATCCTTCCGGTGTTATCTGGGAATTACCATGTCCTTACCTCCTCTGATGTGTCTGAGTGGAAAACCTTTCTCTTGACTTTATCACTGCATCCTAGTACACCTGTCTCCATAGGGAACATCCAAATGACAACTTGTGCAATTCTCCACCCATTGGCATTTGACGGTCACATCTACAAAATTCTCAGGTGGATGCTTTTGTACCAAAGTCGAAGTGTTAAAGGTTCACAGTACCTTCCACTAAGAGCTCTTCTCTGAACAGCATACATTTGTTCTCCAGACAACATTCATGAATGAGCTGGAGAAGAGTGTGAGCTCTGAGGTCATAAAGTCTGCTGATGATATTAATCTATTCAAAATAAAAAAGACAGGAGATCACTTTGACAAACTGCATAGGGTGCTTATGAGACTGAGTGACTGGGCAATAAAATGAAAGCTGAAATTTGGTGTAGATAAATGTGAAGTGATGCATGTGAGGAGAAAGACATTCAGTTTCCTGTATAAAATGACGGAGTCTAAGTTGATCATTAATGTTATAAAAGTAAGACTTGAGGTTATGAGAGATAGATCAATGGAAAAATGCATTTAGTACCCAACAGAACAACCAACAAACCAAAAAAAAAACCCCAAAAGAACTCCCACCAAAGCAAAATCAACGGATCACATCCAGGAAATTATTCCTTATGAGGAAATTACTTGGGATAAAACAGCAAACAAAACTATATCAATGTATAAATTCAGGGGTCACCCTCATGGTGAATCCACAGAGCATTCAGAGCAAAAGCACTCCTGTCTACACCAAACAGTGTCCATTTTGTACAGAGACCAGCACTCGAAGGAAACAAAATTACAGCCTGGTGCAGGGTCAGTTTGGAAATGAATCATGCTGACAACCATGATCTGAAAGGATCACTGAGTAGAGTAATAAAGCCTTTGTTTCATTTGTCTAGCAGAAAGAGAAAAAAGCACTTAGTAAAATGTTTGTGGGAATGAGGAATATTTGTATTTGTCTAGCTTCTGTGTACATACATGTGTGTGTATATATATGTATCTAAAGGAAGACAAGCTTTCAGAGGAATAAGCTTTTCTCCAGGAGAAACACTGTAAGTATCAAACTAAATTGCAACTGTGAACAATTGATAATTTTTATACCAGAGAAAAAACAGACTGTTGCCATCTGTGGGCAGAGGGAAGAAGTGACTGGAAAATTGTAAAGGGTTGTGAACCCATGTCCCTATTCAGTCTATGACTCCATTAGTTATGAATTTTAGTTGTCAGGAGTGTAGATGACCATTGAAGAACAATAGTCAGATTGGCGGAAAAGAAAGGGATTGGAAAAAGCCCATATCTGACCAGGAACTTGCCTATGGAAAGCAAGAATGTGATCTTCCTCCCTAAACAGATGTGTTTACTTTAAACTATACTCTTCTTCCCCAAGGATTTAGGAAACTTTCTTCATTCAGAACTAAGAGACTTATAATCTTAAAAAAATTCATTAAATGAAGTGCCTCACTCGAATTTCTTTCACAAAACATGGCTAAAGAACTACTCAACATACTTTATTCAATGACTCTTTGATTATTGTACTCATCCAACACGTGTAAAACACTTACAGCTTCAGTTTATTCCTCCATGTGAGGGCATTTTAACAGTGGCTTACCTATGTAAATTAGAGATATCCCTGAATGGGGTACTCAGGCAGATACTTTAGTGAAGCTGCTTCATGTTGTCTGAGATAGGCAGGTGAATTCTGGGCAGGACCTGGAATATCCATAGTGGTAACAAAGGCCAAATATAAATAGAAGAGCCAGACTTTTATTTTTTTTACTTACATTATTACAGTAACATTTTACTTTAAGTGTTACATTTTACTTACCATTATTACAGTATGGACAGTTTTCCAGATCTTTGTGATAGGTACATCTCTAATCTTTCCCTTAAATACTTAAATATTCTGGGACTTTTTTTTTTTACTTTGTGTGAAATTTGGTTCAGAATGTGTCCTCAAGACCTCCCACTTTTGCCAGGTCAAACCCTCAGTGAGATGAGCAGAAGAACTAGTTTGAGCGTCTGAAAAAGCAAAGGCTTCCTCCAAAATGTTGTTTAGCACTTTCAAGACTAAATCTGGGCTGGCCATGGCAGTAGTGACATTTACATCTTCTGAAGGGAAGCTAAACAGCATTATGTATAATTTTTGTACTAAAATTTATAAATTTTAGTCTCTCGATGGGGATGTGTCACATCTCGTGCTCAAAGACAGGCCAAGTTAGCACTGACATGCTGTACTTTGCATTACACAGGTGAACCCATAAATTATGTGATGGAGTCCTAGATTTTGTTAACTTCTGCCGGCCAGGCTGTTCCCAGCCTGGCCCGCAGGTTAACGGGGTCCGATGCCCGCGTGAACCAGCGACCGAATTGATGGTAACTGAGGTTTGCGTGCCTCAGTTTACCAGTGCAGCCCAACGCCTCCTCACAGCATGTGGGCATGCTGTAGCCAGCAGCGGAAGGTACGGAGAAAAGAGTGGAAACTCTGTCAGCTGCATTCCAAGTTTATTTTCTCCTGCCCTCGAGAGGGCAGGGGCCAGTTAGCTTGAAGGGGAGCTAAAGCAGAGAGACCCCGGTTGTCCTCTTGCAGAGAGTTTTAAGGTGTTACATCATCAGGTAGAGATAACAGAATGAACCAATCATGAAAGAAGGTACATGATAGTAAACCAATAAAGACCCCTCAGGGGAGGAACAATATCAAACTAACAAGTAACAAGACAGCTAGAGGGTGTTTCAAATCACGCTAGCCTGTTACTGGATTTTGAAACTTCTGTGAGTGACATGCAAGGGGTATATTGCTATGCTATAGGACAGCAACAAGATTTCATGTCTTAGCACTTACAGAATAGTTTGGGTTGGAGGGGACTACCACAGATAACTTAGTCCAAACCCCTTGCCATAGGAAGAGATGCCTTCAACTAGGTCAGTTTGCTCAAAGCATCGTTCAACCTGACTTTTAATGTTTGCAGTGATGAGGCATGCACAGCTTCTCTCTGCAGCCTGTTCCAGTGTCTCACCACGGTCATCATAGGAAATTCCTTCCTTATCTCCAATATAAACCTACCTCCTTTAAAACCATTGCCCTCTGTCCTGTCACTACAGGCCCTGTTAAAAGTCTCTCTCCATCTTTCCTGTAAGTCCCCTTTACATTTTGAGGGGCCACAATAAGAACACCCTGGAGACTTCTCCAGACTGAAAAAAATCCATCTCTCTCAGCCTGCTTTTCAGGGCACTACTTGTATTAAAAGTCAGGAGAAAAAGAGAGTATTGCAGGGGCACAGACTAATTGTTAAAGATGAAATTATTTTTGGATGACACTTACTAATGCAATGAAATAGCATTTAGTTTTTCCTGGTTTTCCCCTTAATGAGTCTGAATCTTCCATCAGGAAAGAGCAAGAAACTGAATGAAAGGGATTATAAGTATACCTAAAGAATTTAAATAGAGAAAGAACACAGTCTTTCTGTTTGCCTATATATTTCTGTCCTGCAGTGATGTGCCAGCTCACTAAGGAATAGGGAGGAATAGTGAATAAGGGGGAATTATATACTAGGGAAGTAGAAATTATTAATTATTTCTATTGCTAGAAGCTTTTCATGGACTGTCTTATATTGGTCTACAAAGAAGGAAATGCATGAGTGGCAAGAGTTTGAAAAAGGAATGACTTTAATTTCCTGTGATGGGTGAGCAGCTGGCTCATGGGTGGGGCACAAAGAGTCACAGTGAATGGGGTGACATCAGTCTGGCATCCAGTCACTAGTGGGATTCCACAGGGCTCCATCCTCAGCCCAGTTCTCTTCAGCGTCTTCATAAACAACCTGGAAACAGAACTTGAAGGAATACTAAGTTTGCCAATGGTACTAAATTGGGAGGAGATGTTGACTCCCTTGAAGGTTGAGAGGCCCTGCAGAGACACCTTGACAAATTGGGGGGCTGGGCAATCACCAAACATATGTAGTTTCACGAAGACAAGAGCCAGATTCTGCACCTGGGACAGGGCAACCCTGACTGTGTGCATGGACTGGGGAAGGAGATGCTGGAGAGCAGAGCTGCACAAAGGCACCTGGGGGTCCTGGTCAGTGGCAAGTTGGACATGAGTCAGCAGTGCCCTGGCAGCCAGGAGGGCCAACCCTGTCCTGGGGGCATCAGGCACAGCATCACCAGCTGGGCAAGGGAGGGAATTGTCCTGCTCTGCTCTGAACTGGGGTGGCCTCACCTCGAGTGCTGGGGGCAGTTCTGGTGGGAACAGATAAGACCTGCACCATGCACAGTAACATACTTGAGCCATGCAAAAGGTAGAAGGGATACTGAATTCCTTGGTGCCTGAGGAATTATATGCCTTTTGCTGACATGTGTAGAACAATCTAAGAAACTTGGATTTGGATAATCTAAATGGTGGTGTTTGAAAAGAGATCATAGGACAATAAAAGTCAAATTTTCTGGAACCAAAGCTACTAGCAAAAAACACTAACACACATCTTTTATTTTCTGTTAAACCTCTTTGTGTGGAATTTGGCTTCAAAAACCTGGAACAGGTTCTCTTGCTCTTAAGGCGAGGGCATGATAAGGGGAGAACAGTAGATTTGGCAAGTCTGAGAAGCAATCTATTGCTTATTTTTGTTGACCTTTGCATTCACCTTGCTGCTGAAATCGTATTTTTTCAGAATTATGAAGAGAGGAAATCTGTTCATAATAAAATCCTGACTTGTTCCCTTCCTGCTCAGATTTTATCCCTAATAAAGGGTGTTGCTACATGGGAACTATAAACATAGTACTGAAGTATTTTTTTACTGTTTGGGACCCTGAGTCACGTTAGGTAGAATAAGAAATAATAATATTTTTCAGAAGGCTTTTGATGCTACTGTTTGTATGTATTATCCAATAAATGTCCCATGCAGACTGCATAAATAGCCCTGGTGACATCCAGAACTTCCCCCTCTTGTGTGAGCATGTAAAATATTTGTGTACAGAATCAAGGCTTTGGGAAGCAGAAAAGTTCATGCAGTTAGAGGATTTGCTCCACAACCACCAGTCTGTGATGCTGAAGAGGCATCCTTTGTCCTTAGGACTGATTGCTTTAGACTCTTGTTACAGTCAGTGGAGAGAAACAGGAGCATTTAATGTTGCTATTCATCTTAATCAAAGGGGTCATCCACCTTAGAAGTACTGATCACCCTCCATTGACTCAATTGTCTACGTGTCTGTAGAGACAGACATCTCTATAGATGTCAGTAGTGTATTTTCCTGGGGTGAAAGGAGACAAATACCAATCCCCAGGGATTTTGGTGGCACACAGATACTACAAAAACAAAGTCAGTATAAGATGAATGATAAATATTGTGCTAGGAGACCTGTAAAACCAGGCTTCAAGATTTTGAGTTTGGGCATCCCAAATTTGCAGATGCTTTCAACTTTCTGTTACTAAAGATCCTCTCTATCCCTGTGACTAAAATTAGTGCTGATTTACCTTGGAAGGTGGTTATAAAGACTGTAAATTTGTATAATTTTGGCAATCATCATGGGAAGACCAGAGAAGAAAATATGTGCACTTGCTTTGGATCAGGACAAAAGTACCTTGCCGAGAAACAACTTGTAGAGCTGTGTACTGAATAACACTTTGTCATCATTCTCCCACTGAATACAATTCATCCTGTGCCGTAGCTGCCAACATGGCAGTCATTCTGTTTTCAGGATTTACTAAAACATAGGAGTTTTGTAATAAATGATTGAAAACCCATTCATATAATTATGACTTGTGAGATGAAATGCTCTATTTAGAGAATAAAGGGTCATTGCTAGTGCTAAACTACTTTGAGATGACCACAGCACTGGCTCAAGAGGCTGTCCACAGAGGAGTGACAGCAGCTCTCCATGTTGGCCATTTCCCCACAGGCCTGAGCTGTGTGGTTTATCCATCTCAGCACATTTAACAAGGCTGAAGAGCGACAGCTCTCCTGGGCATTCCCTCCGGCTCTGGCTCCCTCCATTGATATGGTGGCGGTCACAGCAGGGAGAATGCTGGTGCTTGCTGTGACACAGGGGCCCAGGACATGTATAGAAAAGGCTGTGTGAGACCTGGCCCAGAGCAGAGCTGAAGAGGCTGGAGCATGAGGCGAGAGGGCCCGGAGGAGGGCAGGGAGGGGAGGGGAGGCCAGGCTGGCTGAGCCCACGCAGCAGGCAGGGGTTGCTCATGGTGTGACAGATGACAGCTTCCCCTCCTTTTCCAGAGCCAGAGGTCCCCACAAGGCTCTAGCCATGTGTCCTTAGCCGCACAGCCAGAGATTCCCTACCTTCTCTTATGACACTGACACCAAGTCAAGGTATTGGGAGACTTGTAGAGCCCTGGGCAGGGGTTGCCCATGGCCAGCGAGTGTGGGTGCCCTGTTGTCTGTTCTGCCTTTTACACCTCCATGCCCAGAAAAGGACAGGACCAGACGTGGCACATACCAATCCTCAGCCACCCAGACAGAGAATTTCAGGGACATCAGATCAGAATAAAGCAAACTCCTTAATTCCTGGTGTTCATAGCCGTGTAATGTGCCTGCAGTAACTCTGAAAGTTGCTGACATGACAAACTAAAATTCTTCCTTTCAGGAAAGGAAATGAAATCTTGAAATCAGAGAACCAAGTGGAACAAACATTCTGGAAAGGAGATATGATAAAAATTCAATTGAAGAAAAAGAAAATTGGGAAATGGAGCCACTACAATGAAATGGACTGAGATGAAATGAGGTGCAGTGAAAAGGACCAAAACTTGCCAAACTTATTTACATTGAAAGCCTGAAATCAGGGAAGAAAAGTAAACAAAGAGACAGGAGAAGAATTTGAAGAAATGAAATGCTAAAACAAAAGAGAGGAAATTGTGAAACCAAGTCAAAACAATAAAGCGAATGGGACAACATGAAGTGCAATGAAATGGACCGAAGCTTGCCCAATTTATTTTCATTGAAATCACAGGATTTAATTTCCTTTCCTGAATGGAAACTCTTCGGTATGCTTTAATTGTCACTCTTGGATTTAGTTTTTGGAGGGAAGGTATGGAGTACTGTGGTGTCTCAATGGAGATTAGATACAAGTCGTTTTGTGTGACTGGAAGCACGCGATTCATTTTAGGATTTGCTGTGCCAGACAAGTACTGGCATCATCCCAGGCTTTGATGTGACACAGCTGAAGTTTCTGCACTCTGCAGGAGGGCATTCTGTATGTGGTGCTGGGCACCCACCAAGTGGTCCACGTCCCAGAGAGCCTGACTTCCCCATGGGCTTTTTCCCTGACTGAGGAAGCAGGATGGCTCCAGCCAAGGATGAGCCTGTGTTTTTCTTCCTCTCCTACACCTGTGGCACAAAGGTATTGCCTGCACTAGTTCTTGTTGAAGAAATAAATGAGGTTTAGTCAAATTCACCAGGCATCTGCTTCTCAAAAGCATGACCTAGCCTCACATAGTTTTGCCTTCTGGCCAAAGAATTTAAAATAATTACTTCTCAGGATTTAATCAGTCCTATTAAAGGAGTTATTTTAAAAGACAGAATTCTTTCTATAATTATGTTCAAATCTGGGCACAGTTACTGTTTTGGCCCAGAACACAGCAGAAAATGAGAGCACCTGGTATCCAGACAAGAAAATATTTTTTTCCATTTCAAGCAAACAGGTTTTCATTAGTAACATTGTGCTACTGCTATTTAGCAAGACTTTCTGTTTATTCTTAACAAGAAAAAGGAGCATGAAGAGTGCAGAGAGTGTGTGTAGTTTCCAGGAAACCTTATCCTGTGTCTATTGAACTCTGTTCAAGACCCTGCTCCAGACAAAAGGTGTCTGAGGCACGTATCCAACCTGCAGTTGGTATAGACTGGCAGCAGCATGTATGAAGTTCCTTGGACTTTAGTCTAAGGGCCTCTGCTCTTGAAGGTAGGTGAGACTGAACAAGATGTTACAAAAATAGGAAATTAGTTCTTTTCATTGTTATTTTGTAGCCACCAGCGTGCCTACGCACAGGTTGAGATAGCATATAGACCTTGTAACACTGGAGATAATGTCACCTAGAGAGAGCTGTGAATGTGTGGCTTATGGGACATCATCAGCAGGAACATATTTACTGTCTGAGTTTGACATCCTTGCTAAAGCTAGAGAATTCATGGCAAAGCTGGATAACTTTGAAAGCATTATATCTCTTCTCTGTATTAAGTGACATAAGTTAGAGAACAGTTATTTCCTTGCTGTAAAGCTACTGATAACAGGTAGGATTTTTCAAAAGATAATAGGAAGATAGATTCAACTGAAATTATATGAAATTTAGACATCCTAGTTTCTTTTGAAAAATTAATGTATACATCTTTTTGCTTCTTAAAAACATGTACTGTCATGTAATAACTTCATTCCTTCCATTCACGAAAGAGGAAAGAGAAGGATGTCACTTCTTGTGAGATCTAAAGGAGTACTTTCTGCTCTGGATGTTTTTGCAATTAGGTGGTGCCTTTAGAAATTAGCCTGGAGAACCACAATGCTTTGTGGTCCTGGTATGAATGTATGTTATTATTAACATCCCTCACCGTGGTTGATGTACCCTTATGCACTTCATCTGTGTGCACACCCACTAGGTCAAGATGACTTTAGTCTTAGCAGTGACCCAGCATGTAAAGAGTCACTATGAAACTTAGCTGGCAAAGTCAAAACTGGAAAGTGGCTGTGCTTGAGTTGTCATGACTGAAACTTCATCCCAGATTATTTAAAATGAGACTCTCATTTTATGGAGAAGGTAGATTCTCATTTGTTTGTAATATCTCTCTGAATGACACTGAATGGTGCTCATGGGCAGTGTGCCTTTTGGCTTTATAAGCCGTAGAGCATCATGTACTACTGGTGTATTACAAAAGTGAAACACAGGTTCAAGCAGCTGAGAAGGAGATTGGCTAGCATATGTAAACTGATCTCAGAGTAAGCCAGGAATAAGGAAAAAAAGATGGTAGAAATCATTGAGGGAAGTACTTCAGCAGAGACAGCAAAATCTTTTAACCCAGTGAAACAAGAGCTTAGAGGATGTGGAAGTGCTGTATATACTGGGGGAAGAGAAGAAAAAGGCAGACTGCTTTTGGTCCAAAGATGGTCCTCAAATATGAAAAGACTTTTTCTGATCTTGTAATATGACTATGTAATATGTAATAATAATGTATTTTAAATATTATATTATAAATACTATAAATATTAATGAGGAGATGCATCTGATAACCTCAGGGTTTCTTTTCAGGCTTGGGAAGACCTGGGAAATAACTAATTTATTTTATTTTTTAGACTTTGAAAGTTTCCTAGGGCAAGAGCCTGTCCTTATGTTCAAGTGAGACACAGCTCTGAGCCCTGTGTCATTTCTCCATTGGAGTGAACATCAACACCATCTGCATTTTGGTTGCCAGTGTACCTCTGAGTACAGTCTCAGTAGGCAGTAGCTTAGAGCACTTGCCAGTCATGAGTGAGATAACAGCTGTGGTACGACTACTGAACTTGTGCCAGAGCTAAGAAAGTCAGGCTAACCACCTTCCTTTTCCTACTGTTTGAAAGGCCCTGGAGTTGTAATGCTTTCTGAAAAGAAAACTTTCTGGTATCACTGTGTCCATCTCTCCGCATCCAAAGCAGTGAGTCTGGCTCTCCAGGCTTCTGTCTTGTCTTCATCCCTTCTCTCTTAATCTCCTTCCTTCACTTCTCTGACCCTTGTTTGGCTCCAATCTTTCATCTTCAGGGAAAGTGCCAAACTGAGTTTGGTTGCTGCCAAGAAGCTTTGAGCCAATGCTGGCAAAGAAGAAAAGCTTCGGGTTGTACAGCATGGCATGTGCCTGAAGCCTTCTGCTGTCTGGTTTCAGTAGAAACACTTTGAGTTTCACAGAACAGCCCTGATTCAGGCAACTGAGTGGTAGTCCAGCACTGAATTGAATTATAGGCTCAGGATTTCTCTTTGACTCATTAGCATCCCAAATATGTGTGTGCTTTGGGTCAAGTTCATCCTTCCTCTTAATTTATTATGGCTTTATTTGATGCAGAACTGATGTAGTGCTAAATTGATTGTGTGCTTGTGGTGGTATGGCATCCTTGTCTCTCTCCTGCTGTAAAGCAATGACTCATAATTCTTCATCAAAACAAACATTATAAAGAATTTTAAAATGTGTGTTTGATGCCATTAATGTTTCTGTTTGTTTGTTTCTGGGAGATGTTCTTTAAAACTTATTAGTAGTACAAAAGTGCAAATGGATCTTCAAATATTTATGGATGCTGGATTTTTCTAAAAGTTATTGATAAGACACACATGATATGAATATCGTGCTAATTAATCCAATACAACTAAGTATGGTAATTATTATCTAGCAGCTAGAATAAGTTTTTAATCTAGATATGGACATTAAAAAAAATCCAAGAAACAACCATCAGGTGTATTCTTTTAGCTGAGAGAAGTTAAATTAGAGGGAAAATATGTTACTCTTAAACATCGGACATATTCCAAACACTTGGAAATAAATAGTCACAGTGGACTTGGGCAGAAGAAAATGGATGGGCAGAAACAGGAACACGAGCTACTTAGTTTGGGAGAAAGAAAATTATTATAATGGTGAGGGAACCTGAACACTGAAATAGATTGTTTGGGGATACTGTGAAATCTCCGTAACTAGGATTTTTAAGAACAGGGTAAATAAACATAGGTCAGGATTGATTTAGGCAGAAATAATTGTGCCCAGGGACAGGATGTACTACATGACTTCCCTTTGGGAATTATGTCAGTATTTGTCTCTTTATTGATGACCTTTGAGGAGTTCAGGAATCGTGTGAGTATGGAGAATGAGTGCTCCTTGTGACAGTCTTACCAGTATAGCTGCAGTTTATATTAATGGTGCTTTTCTTTGGAATATGTATACAGATGACTCTGATAGAATTTCTGGTGTTTCATAAACACTTCGGAAAGGGAACACTGTAATTTGTACAAGAGAGTAATCAGAAATTTTGGCAAAAAATTTGAAGAGCTTATGCTTTTTTATATATGTTTATAAAAACAACAGTCATTCTCTTTATGTAAGAATTTCAGTGATGAGGCTCATCAAGGACTTCAAAAGCACTTTAGGTGAGATCTGAAACTTGTTTATGACAGTAGAAATTTTCATATTACTTCTTAATGGGCTTCCCGTCAAGCTTTTTGTGCGCTGTTCATGTAGTGACTGCTATTTTCTTACTGGGAATGAACACACAGTGTGACAAATATTCCTTTTCCCTTGGTCAAAGGAAGTTTTTTCCATTTCCACAGCCAGCTGCATGTGTCCAACACCGTGTTCCTGGGCTGTGTTGAGGAAAGCTGTGATATATCTCTTGAATCAGATCCGTCTGCCTTAGTGACTGCAAGAGACTGACTATTTATGCCTTTTAGGAGATCATGATACATCTTATGAAAAGACAAGCTGTGTTATCAAAATACTGCTAGCCACACAGAAAAGCATCAACCCTCCTTATCTTGTTTCTTTAAATGCATCTCAGACTGAATTTAATGGTGCTGCTATTTTTAGTCAGACATTTTTCAGACTACCCCCACTCTGCCTGACATAGACAAACCCCCTTAAAAAACACAAGAAAAATTTGAAAACTTGACTGCAATTGAACCCATTGACATTTCTTATCTTAACATGTCAAGACTGGAAGTTTGAAAACATGTAAGTGCTGTTAAAAATTGCTACACAAATGAACATTTTCCCCCCTTCCCTATGCCTTTAGGTGGCTCTTTCCCCCTGCTTCCCTCCCCCTACCAAATGCAGTTATTTACTGAATTTTGTAAACTAGAAACACCTGTTCTCAATGCATTTTTAGAAAATAGTTTTGTTTTGTTTTGTTTTTTTTTAAAGCATAGAAGTAAGAATTACAGTAGGATGAAGTATCTGGAGTGTCCAAATTTAAAACCAGTATAACTTAATGGTGTTTTAGGAGGAATATTAGAGAACTATGAGAATAATTATTACTGAAGAAGGTATAAACATCATGAATTTGAAGGTAGATGGGTTCAGATTCTGTGTAGCATTTTCAAAGCTTCTCTGCAGTCCAGAAGAGTTGCTGTTATCTCTTCAGATACCTTGTTGGTATCTTTTCCATGAAAAGCATGAAAATTTGACAAAATTTGCGTACTTCTAAGTAGCAGTGTTGCCTAAAGCTGCGTTTATCTCGTACTGCTTCTGATAGTGAGCTGGTGAGCGATCATGCCTTGAAGCTTGGATGGTTGTTCTTCAGCAAAATCCAGGGGTCTACAGGAAGGAACCCCAGGGTGAACACAGCCTGTTGGTTGCTGAAGGCACAGCCTGCGACGCTGGGGGTCACAGCTTGGGGCTTTCAGAGTTCCTTTCCTCAGAGATGCCTGCTGGTTTGTGTGGCCAGAGCTTTGAATGTCTGCCTGCCTCCCTGTGGCTTGCTCTTGAGTGAAACCCAGCACATGGGCTTACTGTTACATTACAATTTCAGTCAGGTTGCAGGAGCTAAGCAGGTGATGACAGAACGTTATTCATGGTTTTGAAGCAGTGACAGGGAGACACCTTTAATGTGTATCAGTGATGCAGGGAAGAGGTAAGAGCCAAAGGCTATGAGAGAAGGACAGTTTTATTTTAAGGTTTGCGTTTCTGACCACAAAAGTGGTGAGTGGCTGGGACAAACTACCATAAGGAGTGATGGGTTCTTCATCTTTTTGGATATTGAGAGTCTGCTTACTTTATTTCAGGTAGATAATGGGAAGCAGAACTATAGGAAGTGCTATAGAAAAGGTCGGAATAGGTAATCATAAATCTTGTTCTGGCTTTACTTAATTCACATGTAATGACTGCTCATTTACTGCATGCCTCTCAAGTCTGCTTGCCACGTGCTTCTGATAAACAGCTAATGATTTTTTGTAAACCAGAGTATTTTCTGCCAATGCATTGAATACAGAGCCAGTCTCCTCTGCAACAGTCCCAACAGGTGAGGTGGGTGAATAAATTGAGGTGTCTGGGCTTGAAGCAGCCATGAGTCTTCTTTAGTGCATTTGCTGGAATCACAGAGAAACTACTATAGCCATTCTAAACCATATCAAATGTAATACAAGGATCAGGATTTCTTTCTTCATGGGGAGGAAGAAGGTTTTGATGCTTATATTTCAGTAAAAGCAGCTCTTGTTTTTCCAATGTAGTCTTAATAGTTATATTTTCTTAGCTGCGGTCTTGAACATAGTACATATAGATTTACACTTGACTACTGGTGCTGTTATGCCATCTTCATGCCAGCTGTTTATGGAGTTGCACTGTAAGCTGCTACCAGCTCACTTCATTTGTCTTTATTCTAGATATTCTAGACAGATTACACTTAGGTTGCCTTTCCCGCCTCCCCCCCCCGCCCTTCTCTATATCCCATTTTTAAAGATTTTTTTGGCTTTCTTTTCCTGAAATTTTTGAAGTCTAGGAGCAAGAATAGCATTTGAACCTTTACATAATAAGGAGCAAATAGTTTAATAATTTCTCATTTTTTCAGTCACACTGAAGTTCACAGTCTTTCAACAGTTATGCTAGTTAGAGTGAGCTTAAATAATAATTTGAGTATTTATTAATAAGTACTGAGGAAGCTGTAACTCAGTAACTAGTAGAGTGTGTGTCTAACAAAATGACCAGGTGGTTTGACAAAATTAGCTACAGTATTAAACCACAGCCAGTTGTCTCTCCTTGTATGTTTCTCCTTAGATTTATAATCTCTTAGACATCCAGTTGCAAGTGATTTTTTAAATAATTTTTTCACTGAAGTCTACAATATGATTTTTTCCTGAACCTGGTGGGGGAGGGGTGGTTGAAACCTGCCTTTCTATCAGAGGATATTTCCTCCAAATTTGTCCAAACCGGCACAAATAATGTAGGGTATTTTTAAAACAGATGTTCTTTGAATGATTTAGTCAGCTCCAGTTACCGATAGGAAATGGCTGAAACTCCTGCTTGCTTTGTGGAAAATATTTCAGGAGAAACTGAGAACCAGAAGGTGTTTCTGCCTACAAAGTAGTCTTGTTTATCTCTTATAAAAAATATATATATATATATAAAATACCCTTGTCATCTGCTCAGTGTTGAACGTTTAGTTTATTTTATTGATGCTTTTAAAAAATTCTTTTCATTGTTTTGGGCAACTCTCAAAGATTCCCTAGAGCTGTTTAACAGCAAAATAATGTAGCCAGAGCAACTGGGCAACTACTGGGCAGGGCCTAGTCCAGATATTAATGTGTATTCATTTAATAGCCCTTTGCTAGGACATTTGCAGAAACGATGACATGTGGTTTTACTTGGAGGCAGAGACAAGAGCAGGGTGCTGTTGCCGTGTCCTGCACATGGACCAAAAGGGGCTTCTGAAGCCCTGATTTGTTCTCCCAGGGTACGCTGAGCACGACAAGGAAAGACAGGTTTGTTTACGAACAAGAAAGTGTGATCCACCCTATCTTAACCCACTTTGATTGTATGGCTTTATTATAACGCCTCTTGTTCCTTTTTTCCTCTGAGATAAACCTACTCATTCTTCTTCATGAGTTTCTGGGAGTTTTACTATCATCCCCTTGATCTATTGCTGCTCTTGTGTTTTCCTTGCTTGTAGAAACCAAGAGACAGCAGCAGAACAGAGGCTTCTTTCTACCACACTGTTCACTGCCATATCCATATGGAAAGTACATGCAGAGGCTTTCTAACTGATGCTTTTTCCTCTCTATTCTGCAACATAAAGAGATTTGTTTTTCTTCTGCATAAATCAGGCTGTGCCATAAAAGTTTTGAGAAGTTAAATATCCATATTTTTTCTGATGAGTGCCTGCAACGAGTTGAACTTGGTTTGGGAACTGAGACAGTGCGCTCACCACCCATCCAAAACCGTTCCTATTTTGAACACTCCTAATTGCCATTCAGAATAGATTATTGGAAATTATCTAAGAAAGAACTTCGAGTAGCAACTGGACCACTGAAAAAACTCCATGATCTGCTAAGGGATAATTTGTAAACTGAAAGTTTATGGGGGGATATAGTATAAAATAAAGCAATCTCCATAACAGCCACAGTCAGTTTTCCTATTTGGTACGTGTTTTGTTATGTTGCTACAGTGAAACAGCCAAGCTAGAGTAGCAGAAGCAGGAAATGTACAGATGCTTCTGTTTAGCATAGTTCTGCAGAGCTCACTAAATTGTGCATCAGCTACAGTCAGCAGGAGATCACTCAATTATTTTTTCAGTGTTTTTCCAACTGTCTCAGAAAAAGGCAGCTAATATCCTGCAAGTTTCTTAGAGAATTCATCTCTGAGGTGTAGGTAGCTCCTTTGGTACCACAAAGGAAGTACTATGTTATTGGGTGCCAGCAGTGCAGAGAGCAGTCAGCATCCCATCATTTCCTGTTGCTGTTCACTTGCTGCAGAGAAGCGGCGCTGACAGGTTACTGTAGAGAGCAGAGAGCTGTTGGTAAGCCTATTTGATTTTCAATTTTCCTTTGCTACATGCAGCATAGCTGGGTATCCTGCACTTCTTGTATACTGCGAATAATTCCAGTCAGTTTCACAGATGAATTAGAACGTAAAGATCTGTCTCAAAGGATGAGATGTAACTGAAGAAGGAATGATTGCATTTAAGAAAGGAGGTTTTAGTGCATATGACTTTCTGTGGGATGCTGTGACCTGGAGGCTATTTTTTCACTGGCTGTTGATAAATATGTCTGCTGAGGTCACCAAGGGCACAAACAGGTATTAGCACAAGGAGAGGGCAGGAGACCAAACCTCCTCTCATTTTCCTGCTGAAAACAAGGGCACATTCCACCTTTATCTCTGCAGAGGACTTGGTTTTTGAACTGCATACTACTATAATTGCTGAGAGCATATGCCTTCTGCTTGTTGCAGATATGTATGACCCCTCTGAGCTTCATGTTTGCACTAGAGATATTTTTCTTCATGGTTGCTAAAACTCAGGTTACAGAGTCTGAGCACCAGCTTCACCACCTATGTCTACCATGCATCTTGGTGATCCGGGCTTTTGGTGAACCCTCATTTTTGGGGACCTCTTGGTGACCTCCATTATGCCAAAGTGGGCCTCCCTCTGTCCATGCTTATTGTCTGGAAGATGCACAGCAGATGCCTCTTACGAGGTGCTGTTGTGATGAGCCACTGCTATTAACGCTTGCTTCTCTGCCCCATCTTTGACCTTACAGTACTGTGCATTTTTAAGGCTGTAATCATGCCAGAGGCTGATGTCATTGCAGGGCAAAACAGTGGAAAAAATGGGGTCAGAGTGAAAGCTCTTATTCCAGTATAAATATCTGAAATAACACAGGCACTCCCAAATCATGACAATGCATTTCTCTTTCCATGTGTGTTTCCTTTTCTTTTTAATAAAACATGATCTGTTCCCAAATTCCCACTTCTGTGATGGAAGTGTTAGAATTGGATGAGCTACATTTTAACCTCCTGAAAGATTAGTGATCCTCTACACAGATTTTAATGGCTCATCAGTGTAAAAGGAAGTGTTGCTGGACTGATGAGACATAAACATTATTCATACTCAAAAATAATATTTTGCTCTGAGTTCACTTGCTAATTCCCTCTGGGTGAAAAGGGCAAAGTGCAGCCATTTTAAAAGGTAGAAACCAAGAAAACACAGACAAGTGCTTCTGACCAGAGTGATATGCAGGCAAACTCATCACTGAAGGAGGTTAGATTGTTTTACAGGTCTAAGTGGGTGCAACTCCCTGGGATTAAGTAGAACTACTTGTCTTTACAGCAGCAGAGAATGTAACACCAAATGTTTAATAGTTTGATACACAGTTCATAGAATAGAAGTCTACATCCATCACTTAATTTTATTGAACATTTGAACCATCCACATGTTTTCTGATGTCTCCAGTTCACATTGCGACAGCAAGGGAAAACATTTGGAATGAGATGTAGTCTTAAAATGAAGTGTTGGAGATGGGTTTGAATTTGAACTGCTTGCTCTGTCTGTTTTTTCTTTGTGCATCCCCTGTGTGCATCTGACTCAAGTCCCTTTGGCAGAGGTACGGGTGTAGCTGTTTTAAAGTCTACATTGCCTGTAACCTATACACTGGGAGCTAGTGTAAAAGTTTATTTGACATTGGTCTCTGCTGAGAGTTGACTGAGTAACCTGGTTACTTCTCTGATGTCAATGTTTGGCTCTAGAGACACCTTAGTAACATTTTCTCTGGCACTTCGGAGAAGGTATTGACAAGTTTGGCACCTCCTTTGACATTTTGAGGAAACTGGGGGAAAAAAGATGCCCTGCAGAGCTGAGCTGTAAGTGCCTCTGAAGTGGGAACAGGCTCACAATATCACTGTGCTAGCAAGATGTACTTAAGAATGTTCACGTCTTGAAGGTACTCAGTAGCATTAATTTCAGTTATAATTCATCCAGGAGTAATTAATTTTTTGACTTGCCAATATGCTTCAGTTTAGAAATTACTAATTTGGGTTTTACCTGCATTTGGACCAGTGGTCTTGCTTAAATAGTTCTTCCCTGATTTCTAGTGCAGTGATTCAGTCAGGAAGAGTTTTACCAATATCAGTAAGTATCTTAAAATGCCATAATTCATTTTTAGTACAGTCAATAATGGCAGATTATGATGAAGGCTCAACAATTCTTTTACCCTACCTCTCCCAGTGAAGCTACATATATGTACATATTCTCTTTAATAGCTGAGGCAGAATGCCTCATGTATTGTATGTCTTGTGAATATTTTATTTGCACCGAAAGAGTTCATTGAAAAATTACTTCTCATTGACTGTACTGCCCCTTTATGTACTTACATTATCTGTTGTCTTTTTTCCCTTTCTGTTGGTCTTCCACTACAAATTGCAAGTATTTTTAGCTCTGGTTCATGTTTCTTCCTCAAGGTAGATTATTGATGCAGACAATAAGTTACAGTGAGTTAAGAGCTTTTCATTAATCTCTAATGACTGATATAAGTCAGTCATGATGTCAGCCACTGATGAAGCAGTTTCAAAACAAATACGTTTAACTCATGCAAAAAGTCTTTTGTAAATAATATTTTTTTCTATCCCGTTCATGTCAAGAGATGTTAAGGATCAGTAATAACAGAGGTTGCAAGTAAATAACTGGTTCCTTAATAAAAAGAAGAGTGCATGATAGGGAAGAATGCTTTTATTGAGAAGTTGCAGTAGGATACAGGATGACACATGGAGAGCCAGTGAAAGGAGGCAGTGCATTTATCTGACCAAATTCATATTTCTTATAGTTACACCTAAGTTGGCTGTTGAACCTCGTTTTGTAGTCAGTGGAGAAAAACAGGAGCTTCTGAGATTTAGCTTTTAGACAGCTAAAATAAATCAGATGAACCAAACCTAAAGAAATACCCTATTCTGTGTGTTTATAGGGAGCACCTTGAGTAACTAGTTTCAGAGCAGACATCTCTGAGGTGTCCCACCTCATGAGTCTTGATGTTACCTGGCTTACTTTTAGAGCAGTGGCTGTGATAAAGGGAAGGTGTTCTGTTCCAAATTCACCCACGTGGATGTGGCTCTAGCAAGGGTCTCTCTTGCACTGAGCTAATACCATGAGGTCTGATTTATGGCTGTGTGGGGAGGCAATGCTGAGTCCCATGGTGGTGTTGGAACCTCAGTGATACTTCTTGCTCAGGTAGCTCATGTAGCTGACTGAAATAAAGCTGGATAAATCTCAGTCCAACATGGTTACTGTGTCTGTTTGTCCACCCCTGTTTCATGAGGAAAATGGAGAAATCTTGGTTCATAATGGGGAACAAGAAAAAAATGTTTTAACTATTTATGTGAGCGACTCATGGTAAAACTGCAAATGGTCAGGAGAGAACTGATGAGGTCTGACTTTTTTAAAATGAGGGATGATTTTTCAACTACTTGAGGGGATGCCCAGAAGTAAAAATGTTAGTCTTTGGAATATTTCTGTAATTTCAAACATTTATTCTTTTAGTACCATTGCATAGAGGTTTTTTAATCATTGCCATTATGAATTTAATATGCATGCTGTGTCTGTATCTGTTCCTTAAAAAATATCCTGTTCTTGGAAGAGCTTAATTATCTGTTTCCTCTCCTTTTCACTTTTTTGCTATCATCTCCTGTGTTATCAATCCCTTCATGTTTGGTTTTTTTTTTTTTCCTTTTTTTGAGAACACTGAATCTATTTGTGTCTCTTAAAGTCTACTGATTGTTGTCTGGAGACCTGACAAATTAAGATGGTTTCCAAATGGAATTTCCACGTATATTAACATAATGATGGTATTGCATCTACATTTATTTTCCAAAGATTTATGTTCCCTCCAAAATGTGAGCTTTGTAGATAAAGAGAGCTTATGGCAGATAGCTGAAATTAAATTTTTCTCTAAGAAGTTCAGACTCGGCTCTGGAAATGTAGTTCTTAACAGAATGGTGGAGACACTGCTGCAATGGATTGCTATGATGTTAGCCTAGGAGATCAAGCTGACTGCACTGTGTAATTAATACATTGAGAGGAATGCACTGGATGATATCACTTAATAGGAGGAACTTGTGCTAAACATCGTTATCAATACTGCTTTTTCAATTTCAGATTGTGGTTAACTGATTTGACATTAAATTCCCCTTTACTTTTGTCCTGCACTGCAGAGATTAATTGTTTTGTGGCCAGAGATCAACAGAGTATTGATCCACAAGTCAAATCTGTCTACCCACCTTTTACACGCTTTTTGCTTACTACATGGCAGAGTAAATTAAACTGATCTGCTACTGTAAGCTTCTATTTCAATATAAATCTCTCCTTTTATCTTAAGCTCTTTATCACAGTTTCAACAGCGAATTCTGCTCACTCAGTTACTCCTGTCTGTTCAGATTCACCAGTCCTAGGATTCTTCATGCCAGACAGTATCTGCTTCAGTAGGATTGGAATAATTTAGCAGCTTTGAAAATGCTACTGTCATTTATTCTAGGAGTCAGCTGTCTTAGAAGGACCCAGGAAAGGCCAAAGTAGTTTGCATTTATTGGGAAACTATCACTTATGTTAGTACTGACTTTTAATTTAACTGCAAAGATGAGAAAGTAAATATTATTTTGGAAACTTTAGTCCATAGAGATTGTTGAGGCATTTTTTTCCTTATTTGAAAAACAATAAACCAAATGTTAATACTGTAATTCCAAATAAATTTAAAAAAAAAGGCTAATGCTCTAAAAGGCTGTAATTCATAAGGTGGAAAAATGAAAGGCTGTAAATAATATCCTCAAAATTCTTTGGAGACAAAGCTGGTCACTGTATGCACACATTTGCCTAGTTGAAATAGACTGTTTCATGAGCAGAGGACCAACTTGCATTTAAAAAAAACAAGCAGAAAAGAGCTATCCAACATTATCTACCTCGGGAAAAATACAAGATCTGTATTTAAGTTAGAATAGTGACAATTCAAGAAAATTCAAGCATGAATCCAGAAAGATCCAATCTGTGTGTCTTACGTTTCGCCAAGGAGGTTTGTTAAAACAGCCCTGCCCGTGCTTAGAGAGGAACTTGTGAATAAATCCACAGCACACTTTTGCCAATGACAGATGTCACCAGAAAGAAACAATATAATTCTGTGATTTGTGCACCCATATTCCTTTGAAATTACTGCAACAAAGGCTTGGAAATAAAAATTAGCATTCCATTGAGAATTCTGAAGTCTTTGTACATAAATTATGGGAAAGTCCAAATCTGGTCACTAAATAAACACCACCACTCATCTAGAAAGATGCAGGCAAAATGAAAACAGTTTCTGCTGTAGAATATATATAGTGTAGAGTGGAAGGGAATGAAACACCAGTGCCCACTGGTTTTACTAAAAATGTACCTGACGTGCCCTTCCAGAAATGAGTTTCAGCCCCACCTGTTCATATAATAAAATCAGTGATATGAAGAGGACTTGGTTCTTTAGAAGTGTATCAATTAAAGCTATCATAAACTTTAGAAGTTTCTAAACTCTGAAGCATGAGGTCTATTTTAAGAGATTAACCTATCATGATATATCAAAATGAGCTGTAATACGGCAGGTAACCCTCACTATTTATTCAGCTTTTGCTAAACATTGATTCTATATATAAAAGTGTGATGGAGGGATAGTGGTGTTGCTTATCAGTGCTCAGTCTTAGCAAGAGTTTGCAGATGTTACACCAATTAATTTGTATTGGAATTGTAAAAAATGGTTTTGCTGCTGATTTTGACTGCAGAGATTATTAATAAACCCTTTTACAAATATTTTAGCAGCACAGATAGGTGATGAAAATCCTGGAGTTTATGATGTTTTCTGGGTATCATAATTCTGCATTAAGTTTTTTGCATATATGCTTTCAGCCAGGTTGGTCAAAATATTCCACCAGTACTGAAGTATTCTGGAGTTAATATAAGAAAACAACTAGCAAACAAGAAAGATTTGAGCAAAGTTTAAATACAGTAACATGTTGAAAATCATTAATGGTTTTAGAACTCTTGACCAATTATTATTTTGATATTCTTTCTAGCAGTGTCTGTGCATTTATGAGTAGGAAAAATGAGTTCTTTGCATCATTTAGATCTCAAGCATCTAGCTGTCTCTCCCTTCACCTTGAATCAAAGTTTTCTTGCAGGTAGAAGAGAAAGGGTTTATTCCCCTGTAAAAATAAGAAAAGTTTTTAAGCTCTTTAGTGCACTTCTGTAATGGACAAAATTTTTAATTTTTTCAGTATTGTCAAGTCTTATTATTTTTGTAAATTATTAGGGGGTTAATCATCATGAGATTTAATATTCTCATTGGATTCTGAGATCTGGGAATTTGGGACTTATATGAAAATCCTGCCTTGTACCAAAGGAATTTTTTGTTTGTTTTTGTTTTTTCTGGGGGTTTAAATGTGATCCCTAATAGCTCCATGTTGCTCAAAAAGCAATGAAAAGCACCTTCTTCACTTTTATTTCATGCTGTTTGGTCGCAAGAGAGAAAGAACAGAAAGCAAAGCTAAGCTTGATCATTTAAGAACAAATACTGACTTTCAACATGTTCAGTAAGAACATAAATTTTATTTCACTCACTCTGACTTCTCTGTGGGATCTGTCTGGTGGACAACACAGGCATCTTCTAGAGGAGGTAAAAATAGCACTGTAACAAAATCTAGTCTTGAGGTCTGAGAATCTTGCTTGCATCAGGGGAGCTCACTGTGGAAGGACACAGGTAACATGAAATCATTGAATACCAGAAAGGCCATTTCACCTCCATCCTGGAGGATGAGTAAAGAGGGCACTGACCAGAACAGACAGATCTATGCTGACTATTAGTGGTAGTACTTTAGGATAGTGTCTTTTCTAAAAAGTCAGTGTACACGTGTAAGATGGTTGCAGAAATGTTGTACTTCCCCAGCATGAACAAGTGCTACTTTCAGTAACTTTGTTTTCCTACAAAACTGTAGGGAGCAGAAAGGGGCACTATGTCATCTCAGTGACATTTTTATAATCATTAACATTTCAACTTGACGTTCTCAATAGCTGCAGAGAGGCTCAGTAGCTGAAATAAAAGTGTCCACAACACTGATTAGAAGCTGAAAGGATTAGCTTGATGTCTCTGATGTTAATGCTTGCTGAAATGAAAAGGAAAAAAATGTTCAAAGGCCCAGACATAATGTACCTGACTTCCTCAGACCTATCAAAGGGTTAGCATCAATAACCAAGTAATGGCTGCTTTATAGTTTGAATTTTCTTACCCAATGTTTTCAAAAGGCTAATAAAAAGCCACACTGCTGAGAGGAAATTTTAGGTTGAAATGACTGTAAAAACAAAATAGTAATGATAGAGCAATTTGTCTCTGTCTAAGAGTGGAAGTTAAAGCTGTAACTGTGCCACTCTTGAAGAGCAAGCTGGAAAAAAACAAGTTGCATGTTTTCATGTGCATGTCTAAGTATGCTAAAAAGTAAGGAAGGAATGCATAGGAATTAAAGTTTTAAAAATGCTTTTGTTAAATCTCTTCTTCTCATGGAAAATGCCCCTTTTTGCTGTACAAGAGGGTCTTAAACACTATCAAAGTCTAGGTTGTTGAAAACAGCCATTTTAAAGATGTTGACTGCAATGTCATTTTAAGTGTAATGTCAAACTTCATGTAGGCTACATCTTAGGCTTTAGTCATGCAAAGAATTGTTCAACTATTTAATTTTTATGTATGCATCAACCTTCATGGAACTGGAAGTAGAGTTCAGAAAATACTGCTTAAAAAGAGGAGAGTTTGGGCCTATAGAAATGTGATAACACACTCATTTGAACCATAGAATCATTGTTAAAATTAACTTCATTTCTGTACCTGCTTCGAGTTTCTGTAGTATTGACAATAACTATTAGGAAAGGGAAACAAATTATGTTGGTTATACTGCATCTTAAATAATTTGTATTTTCCCGCTGTAATTTTTGGGCAATAAATGCGTACAAGTATAAAGGTCATCTCATAAAAAAAGGTTTTTCTCTCTCAGGTGTAATAAACACTTGTGTTCTCTTTTTGTCTGTTGCTTGAAAAATCTTCCATCTAGAAAACAGAGTGCAGGCAAATAGTTGGTGAAATTATGTATACTTTTTGGAAAACAAGCTTCTGCAGCTCTGTCAGGTAATGCCATCAGCACCTCTGGAGCTCGCACCTACCTTTCAGGTTATAAAATATCATAGTGGGACTCCTTTGGATCTCACTGGGCCAAGACAAGCTGTACCAAAAGTTGAATTATCAAAAATCATATCTTCAGCCATAACAATGTGGGTTTTGAAGACTGTGGTGTCTCTGAGTTATTATCCCCCATTTTACACTCAGAAACCAGGTCACATACTGCCAGCTGTACCTTCTTTTTTCTTTCTGTATTTGGGGTTACATCCAAAAGATTTATTTTCCCTTCATAAAAGTAGTCCATGGAATACTCAAGTGCACTTCTTCACACAGGAAAAATAATGTGAAGTAATGAGAAGAGAAATCCTTTAACCCTTCCTCTCACAAAGCAGATTATTTCCCCTCTTGTTGAATAACTTTTTATATGTATAAACCACGTTTATCTGGTTGTGTACTGTTGTGTTTATTATGGTGGAACTGAGAAGTGATATCTGCCTTTGCAAGCCCAGAATTTGTGGTGCAGCCAAGTTTCTTCTGCTAGTCTAATTTCTGCACCATCTTTCTGGGTGGTTTTCTCAAATACTGCCAAGAGTCACATTCTTCGTTTTCCTAGCTTGTCTAGCTTTTAATTTTCCTTTGTGTTAGTTGGTTGTTTTGTCCTTTTTTTTCCTAGCTTGTAATATCAGTGCATAAGGAAACTTCATTTAGATTTATACACTTCGACAGAGGCTTCGCATGCCAGTTTTTTGTGACACTATAGGAGAAATAAAAACCCCCAGTCATAATGAAAGATAACAGAACATGAATCCTCATTTTTAAAGTTGTGCCATGTGAGATTTAGTCATAGTTAATAAGCATTATGTACATACCAGTGTCTTTTATGTGCCTTTTGTCAGCTCTGTTAGGAAGACAAGGTCCCTTGTTAACTTGTAGCCAAGGTCATCCTATATTGAATGACAAAATAAACTTGAACATCAAATATGCTGGAAACATTGGGTAATTTCCTGTGAGAATGACGAAATCCGTTACAATGGGCTAAATTTCTGGTTTGATTTTATTTCATTGAAGTTATATCTAATCAGTGGCACAGCAAATAAAATGAAAACTGTATAAGACACTAATTGTAAAGTATTTATAAATAATTTATCCCAAACATTTATTGTTTAGCCTAAAACTCTGAGTAAAACCTCCCTTCCATTTTTCTGTTTTGCTTTCCCCTCCAGTGATTAACTCATCTTTTCAATGCCCCTTCTTCACCCCATGCAGAAAAATAGCTGTTGGGTGAGTTATGGGCTTCTGGCGTGAAAAAAATTGGTCTGTGACATTAGTAGGCATGGGGACAAAGACCTGCTGAGAGCTATATTTGAGCTATAAGACCAGTGGTGTTTTTCAGTCGCTCTGTGATGACCATAAGAGGACTGTTTCTAATTAGTTTATCCATCTGGCCAACCTAAAAAGAAGAGATCTAGTCAAACCCCTGGACATTTAGTGATAGCTGCATGACTTTTAGACAGCTCCTTGGTTTCTCAGAGTCCTCTCTGTTCACCCTCTACTATACATCTGGACTCAAAAAAATCTGTAAATCAAAAGATTTTATGGACTTTCCATCCCAGGGCTGGATGAAGCTCTGAGTAACCTGGTCTTGTGGAAGATTCCCTGCCCATGGCAAGAGGGTTGGAATGAGATGATATTTAAGGTCCCTTCCAACCCAAACCATTCTATGGTTCTGTGATTTTATGCCTGCAACAAACTGAAATGCTACCTCTTTTTTCTCTGGTCTTTCATAATGTCGCCTCTTATGTCTTCATTTTCTTTTTTTCTTTTTCTTTCTATTGTTTATTTTTTTCTGTGGGAACTAGGTAGCATTCTATCAGTTTTTGCTCTCAAAAAACCCATTATGATCTCGTTCTTAAATTCCGTAACAGGTCTACTTCTTTTTCTTCTCGATAGGAAACCGAAGCTGTTGTTATAATAAGCTACAACTTTTCTTAACATTTGTTGCTTTCCAATAACCCTGATAATCTCTGGGTTTATAAAGTGCATCTGTCTTTTTAGAACACCTGTTTTTAAGGGGCCAGAACACAAAAGTGCAAGTGCTGGCGATCATCCTTTCAGCTGTATGCCAGAACATCCTGCTTCACTAGCCCTAAGACAGAAAAAGTGAAAATATTCAGGGAGGCATTTTCAAATTATTCACTGCGAGTTTTAAACTTTTTATGCTTCCTGTGAAATGTGTGGGATTGATTGATTTTGTTCTATCCAAAAGAGCCACTACAATTAACTGTGGGATATCAGCTACAACCATTTAATCTCTTATAGTGTGGAAGTGTGAATATCCTGTACACTCTTAAAGAGTGAAAAATACCTGATGAATTACTTCTTTAGTAGGAATCTGGCTGTGAATTGACAATGTGTGAGCAGAATGAATGAAAATCTTTCTTATAAATTATCTGTTCACAATTAGTTCTTATGTCTGTGTGATGGCTGCTTCTGATATTCTTGTGTGAAACTATTGTCAGGAATAGAGTGATCCAAGTAGTGTTTTGAGTACAGGAAACCAAAAGATCTTGTCTTCGTGCTGATTTGTACCCCATGGCTGTTCTATTTTGGTGTCTCTCTCTGTGAGATCCAAGTGAAGCTTTCTCATGGTTAGTAAGTGGGGGAAAGGAGAGGAAGAAGGAGAAACTTCCTTCCCCTTAGGTTTTCTATCACCGATGACATCTTTAGTTCCTGCATCACCATGCTGTATACTTGGGATGCTAATAAGTTTTCTTCTCTGCTTCATCATCTGCTTGATGATCTGCTTGATCACTGCTACAAGTGTTGCATGTACAGATGTTTTTCAGGTGTTGACCTTTCCATAAAACAGGTTTGAAACTAGTCAATGAACAGAAAAACTAATGGTGAGAAAAGGGAGAAACATAATAATATATAGGGACAATGCAATTGCATGAAGGCCCCCAAGGGCCTTACCTGCTACAGCAGCCAGGGTGACAGCACACAGATGTAGTGGCCTGGCTTCAAGAATACAATTGAGACAAAGCTGAAGGACAGTGAATGAGGAAAGGTGGATGCCAAAAGATGAGATTTGTGGCAGTGTTTAGTAGACTAAACAGGGAATGGATAAACTGGCAAAGAGGGAGTGCCAAAGGGGCTGTATCCGGTAAACCACCTTTCTCCTTCACTTCCATGCCACTACAGCCAGGAACATAAGTGTAAAAAGTGCATAAAAAGCACACTCTGTGGGTGAAAAAGCCACTGCCTGCTTTTGACAGAAGAGCTCTGCAATTAGAGCATTCTCTGGCAATATATATGTAGGTTTGATTCCTGAATTTCCTGGATGGATTTAAACCTCCTACTTCACAGTAGAGGGTCAAACTAAAGCATTTTGCTGAGTTGGAGAGAATTCTAGGCTAATGTTGGAACCAGATACCTCCATCATTCAGCTGAAAAGCTGTCTCTTGCACTCTAAGCAAAGAATCTGTCAGCTTGCTTGCTGTCAGCTGTTGCCTGTCTTCAGTACTTCAGCTTCGAGCACCTTCAAGAAGCTTAGTTTCCTGATAAGCCATAAAGAAATAAACTGTATGTAGGAGACATGGGAAAAGTTGTCAAGCTCTTTTGCACATAAGCCCTTAATGCTTGCACTTTGGACAACTTAGTCCTTCTTTATATTTCATGCTAGTTTTCTGCAAAACAATTTATCTAGTGAGTGAGACTGAAGGTAGGAAAAAGTGACTATTCTTAGTTTTTTGAAGAACAAAAAATATATCAAGAAAGTTTTCATCGATAAAACTGAAAAGTTTCCAAAAGAAATATAAATAGTTTTTAAAAAGCTAAAGATAATAGAAAGTGCACTAAAATTATTAAATTAGATTAAATAATATATCTTTTAAGGATGCAATTACTGATAAAAAACTACACTGCCTCTATGTTTACCAGTCCCCTTTGCTTACACTATTTCTTCTTGGAGTTTTAAGCAATATAATTTTCTTACTGACTACTTTAACTCTAGTGGGATACAGTGAGTTTCATGATTCCACCTCAGGGAGCATCTGTGGCTAGAAGAACTTGCAACCAGCTGAACCCACTGCCCCTTAAAGTTAAGGCCTATGTAGGCAGTTATAAATCTGTAATTATATAATTCAGGAAGACTAAACATTAAGAGATATTGTCCAGAACAGAATCAAGAGCAGTCAGGAGTACAACCAATGTCTCCTAGACCTATGTGCTGTTTACCAATTGTATTGCAAGTTGATATTCAGTATGCTGCTTATCAGGTTTAATTAACCTGGATGGTATTTATAGTTAACATAAAGGATTTTTGGCACAACTCAGTGAAGGACTGTACAAGCACTGAATACCACGCAACAAATGTTTAGCAGGTGAAACCACAACACCACCTGTAAGAATACATGCAATACTGCAGACATTAAGCACATACAGTGTACATATTCAGTGTGTTACATACCTAGTGAATCAAGGAAGTTATATCTGATTATTGGCATGGCCATAGAAATACATGAAAAATTCTGCCTCTATACATAAAAATAACATCAGTATTAAAAATGTTAATTTACCATTTGCTTTAGCATCTTATCTTTGAAAATTATTTCTCCTGAAAAAAAACAGTGTTTGTAAGATGATGGGAGACCACGTCTTCATGGCACTTCCATAAAGCCTGAATTATTTATTCTGTTAGATCTATAGAACTGGTGCAGTATGTCTGTGGCGTGGAACCATAAGAAGACTATCTAAGGAAAATAATTTTGCTCTTTGAGTTATTAGTGTCTCTTGTAATGGGTCTTGCTGAGAGAAGTGGTCTACTGAAACCATCAACTCATTTTTGTGAAGTTTTGTATCCCAGACAAGTGGTCATAACTTAGTGATATTTCTCTCTTGGATGAGTTTGCACTGTCACTGTAAAACAAAGTCATTAGTCACACAGCTATAAATTACTGGGAAAAATATGATGTTTCAAACTCTACTGTATGATAAATTGAGCCTGAAAAATCCCTGAACTCCATTTTATGAAAAGGCATACAGGGACTAACAGAGACAACTGAATAAATGAAAGACTTAATGGGAGAATGAGGATGGATTGACAGGGCAGTAAAAGAATACCTCAGTGCTTATCATGTGATCTTCCAACTCCCAGCAGTATTTCAGAAGTTTGGTAGAGTATTCACTTAAGTGAGTTAAGATACCTTTAACACATTATAATACAGTTTATATGGTTTCCATGTGGCTTTTATGAATTTGCATTTCAGGCTTACTGCTGTCATCTTTAGACTTCATCATGCAAAGAATGAAAGCAAAAAGCTGCTGGTACTGCATCCAGGCCTATTTTCAAACCTGGTGGTGAAAAGTTATCTAAAGGCAGTCAGAAGTGCATCTTCTCTACAAGGCCATTTCATGCCATATCAAACAGACATTGTGCACTGAATTATTAGTGATGTTGTATCTTTAGAGCCTTATACATTCTTAATGAGGGCTTCATTCCCTGAATAAATCTATACCTGGGTAATTATGTGATTTCTGCAAATATGATCATAAGCCACTCTGATTCATGGCCTTTCTGAAGAAGCGGGAACCAGGCTTGCAGCAGTGTCAGGGATGGGAAGAATGTGAATGGATATAGTCAGGTTATCAGTTTCTCCTAAATATTTTTATTATCTGAATGAACATTCAGAAAGCTAAAAGATGAATTTGCCAGTGTGACAGTCTTTTCTGGAAAAACAGTCTGCCCCAGCATGTACACTGCTACCTAATAGAACCCTGTAAAGAGAGATTTTTCAATTCTTATTGACAGCAATCCCAAGGCATCTTGGAACAGCCCATGCTAACTGGAGGCAATAAATTAGAAAATAAAATAAAATTTGATTTTTGCTCTGTAATCCTCCAGAAGCCAAGTTAATTGAGATTCAGAGATTGTTTCTACTCTATATTACATTCATTTTTCATACTGAAGTACTTTTCCTTTGTGCATACACATGGGTAATGCAGTCTGAAAGGATTGCATGGTGTGCTTTAATGTCGCCTGTATATGAGCCTTGACTAAAGGAAAGGCATACAAAGAAAGGCCAGATATAAAAGAATTATTATTTAAAGAATTTTGAAAACAAAATGATGGCAGGGAATTCTTTGTGGATTATTAGTAGTTGGGTGATGAAATGTGGTATTCATCAATATGTAAAATAAGACTGGAATGGCAAGTGTGAGGTTTGCAGTATCAGTATTATGAAGTGCTCAGAAAGGGCTCTTTGGTTCTCGAGTGCTGAAGGTAATCAGGAATAACTTCAGTGAAATCAACTGGGAAAAGTCACAGTACTTTGAGGGAAAACTGGAACTGTGGCATTAATGCAGGGGTTTCACACTGATTCAGAACAGGTTGTACCTCTGTTCTTTGTATTCCTTTGAATCCATAACAAATCTGCTGAGGGTATCAGAGGAGGTTTGTACAGAGAGACTATAGGTAGAACAAGGCCTTAACATAGTGGTATTAAATTTATTTGGTTTGTTCCTTAAAACTGGATAGATGTAACTTTACGTTGCCATTTAAAAGATATGTGAAGTTTTAGTCTCTTTCTGTAGTTATTGCAAAAAGAAAAGGACATCCAGGGAAAGTTTATTAAGGTTTCTCAGGTATCTTCTCCTCAAGTGGGATCATAGAGTCATTGATGCCTGAAGCGGCCACCTAAAACCAGAGACTAGACAAGAGCAAGGGAATAAAGGTAGGTATTTATTTAAAAGGCCTTCAAAGGTACCCCCTGGGAGCCAGAGGCTACTGCCAAGATGGACCCCAAGATGGACAACAGATCACGAGTTCTTCACACTTTGATAAGTTTGGTTCATTTGGTTCATTCATAACAGGATTAATTCTCCATTTAAAGCTTCAGTTAATGTTGTAATTTCCCCAAGCTTACCCCCCTTCTAAAGATGTTGCTTTACACATTTTGGGCCTAGGACGGTCTGAGTGTCCTTGGAGAGCAGGCCTGGGGAGGCTTTGTTATGTCTACCTAGCGTGAGAGAGCAGCAGTTAACAGGCTACGAGAAACTTCACTTACACACTAGGCAGTACAGAATTTGAAAAATACGAAAGTTAAAACCTAAGGCATCAATATATTGGTTTGGATTGGAAGGGACCTTAAAGATCATTTAGTTTCAACCCCCCTGCCATGGACAGGGACACCTCCCACTAGCTCAGGTTCCTCACAGTCCCGTCCAACCTGGCCTTGAACAATTTCAGGAACTGAGTATCCACAGCTTCTCTGGGAATCCTGTTCCAGTGTTGCACCAGCCTCACAGGAAAGAACTCGTAACTCCAGAGTAGTCCTGAACACAAATTCTCCTCTGCTGCTTCAGAACTATTGAATAACTATTCTTTTATAATTTTTTTGACACAAGACCTTAAGTGTTTTCTCAAGCACCTCCAACTCAGGCTCTGCATTGCAAGATGATATAGAGGATCTATAATACAATCCCAACCTTCTTTTGCTGTCAGTGGTGAACATTGAATGTTTTCAGAGGAGCCCCATGTGTGTTTTGGGGCTTTCTTCAGGTAAATAAAAGGAAGTGATGGCAGTGCAGCGGTGTCTGGACTCTCATGTTCTGGAGTATATGTGACCATAAATGGCTGTGCATAAGGCATCTCTGTCCATTTCCTGTTTTTCAGTGAATGTCTCAGTTAAAGTAGATTCAGTCCAGAGATCAGAAATCAGAGGCCAATCCAGTCCTGACTGGTGCCACAGGAGATGGGGTAAAGACTGCAATAGGCAAGCTACCAGTTCCAGTCACAGGGCACTGTTCCAGGTCTGTCAATCTGGACTCCATCATAAGCTGGGCCTAGGCCGAACAGAAATCTGCCAGACAGGGCAGGGATGAGTATTGAGTTTGCGACGGTTGGGGATCACCCTCAATTAATGTTGGCTTAATTGGCTGTGGCCACCCTATTTTGGGGAGTAAAGAGTTAAGATTAATTCCACACATGAACATTTTTTCCATCTCGGGAGAGCCTTCAGAAGGGAGTTTAATGTTGTATTTCATAAGTGGTGCAACCACCAACAAGTAGACTTTAGGGTCATCTAAATGCCACTCATGTCTGTGTTTTACTTGCTGGACTACAGACTCTACAGCCTTCCCTATAGACTAGTACTTAGCTCTTTTTAAAGTTATTATAGAAATGTTTTTATAGGCATAAATAATTGATGGCATCATTGCCTTTCTGCACTGATTTGTGATTGTACCTATTAAATAGCTGATATTGAAAGAAGTGATCTGCACTGTGTCTCTAATTATTCTAGATCACATACTCTTGCTCAAATGGGAGGTTTGGTTTCAAAGTTCTTTGGGGTAGGTGTTTTTCCAGCTTGACATTTCCATTGTACAATATGAACCATATTTAGTAGTTTACTGCTTGTTTTCAGGTCATAAAACACTGAAACCTTGTTAGAGTTACACCCTATAAACGATAACACAGAATATATTCTGTAAATTATTAGGAATTTTGGAATTGATGTTAATAATTTATTCTTTTTATACCAAGAATGTGGCCTGCTAGAAAGTATTAGTTCATCCACGCAGCAGTGTAAAGCATTGATATTTTAATACTCATCCGTAGTATTATTTATTTAGTTAAATGGATAATGTTGAGATGCTGAAAGAATAAAACACCATCTATCAAATAAAAACTGTCAAATACCAAAGATACAACAGTAAACAGATCAGCAGTGCTCAAATGCAGGATAGTTAACTGCAAAGCTGAAATTACATATCTCAAAGAAATGGACATTTTATTAACTTTCTAGAAGCTGATACTATTATCGATAACTCATCCTAAGGGATGATTTAATGGGATTTAGCTAATACCATAAAACATTTATATAGCAAATGAAAAAATAGTCTAATCCATATCCAGACAAAGGAATTGTAATAGAATGAGGGAAAAGTATGACAGAAAAACAAGACTAGAAAGTATTTCTGGTGGTGGGAGGGGGAGAGGTAGTCCACTGTATCCTCTAAGAAAGATGTATCTTGACAAATGCTCAGTTAACTTATTCTTAAACAACTTGTCCCTCTCCTCTTTGCAGTTTATTTCAGTAGTTCACTATCTTTACCAAAGGAAAAAATATCTTTAAAATCCTCCTTGAAATTTTCTTAGTACAATTTCACCCTCCTATCTGTTGCACTAGCTGTCATTAGCATGAAAGACAGCTTATTCCCTCTCTGTTTGGCAGCCATGCTTTGTTATCAGCTACCTCCTCAATCTTCTTTTTAGACAAAACAATTTAATTTTTTTCAGTCTTCCTGATTTTAGCTCACTCCATGAACTAAACAAATGACAGGTGATTTTCCTGTCCTCTCATCATTCTTCTAATTCTCTCTTGGAATTTCATATTTGGAAAGTTTTGATCAAAACTGATCCCAGTGCTGCAGCTGCCTCAGCATGAAATTTCTTCAAGAATTGCAGATTCTTATTCTTTCAATATGTCCTGGAGATTATGCTACTTTTTTTCACAAGTGTCGCTCTGTTGACTCATACTCAGCTGTCATCTGCTGTAATCTCAGACCCTACTCTGAAGCTGTGTTTCCTAAGCAGTTGTTCTGTATTCTGTTTAAATGAATTATTCCTGCACAAGTGTAGAACTTGCCCCTTATCGCCCTTTGAATTTCACTTATTATTTCTACTCCCTGTGTCCAATTTGTCAAGATTACTTTGAATCCTGTCCTCCACTCCCACTTTAACATTTCTTGCAGATTTAATCTCTATTCTGTAATCTGTGTCATGAAGAGAAACATAAACACAAACCCACGTGAAACTTCATGCTAGACATTCTTCTATTTGGTTGCTGGTAAAAGATATTATTTTTTCTTTTTTAAGAAGAGGATGATATTTAAATCTAGATCATATGTTCATAACTTGATTGTGAAAGCATCATTTGAGCTACCTGGAGTCAAAATTCTTAGACATCAGATAGCTCACGTCCAGACTTAAGTATCTGCTATCTGTGTATTCTTGCTTGTAGAAGGCAGTTAGACTGATTTAACACAAGATGTTCTTGAAAAGTCCATGATAGCCATTTTTCATGTCACTTGCAAACTGTTTACCAGTATCTAGATTATTTACTTATTACATAATCTGCTGGGAATTTAAGTTGAAATGGTCAGTGTATAGTTCATCATCTCTTATTTTGTTCCTCATTTTAAAAACAGCATGATGTTCAGTCTTTTTTTCCACATTCCAAGATTTTGCTGCATTTTCACTTTGTTATTTCTCAGAGAGAAACATGAATGGCTCCGATATTGCTTCAGCTTAGGTGCTGTAGAATTAATTTTATTAGCCCCAATGAATGTGCATTTGATACAAAACTTTAGTAGCAGCTGGGTGCTGTTGGAGTCAGTGGATTTCAGAAGATGATACCAGGATGAGTCTGTATTCCTAAGTGAAGACAATACAAAAATGCAATCATGCATTCGAATATAGTGGAACAGGTTTGCTTCTGTTGTTTTTGTAAAGACAGGGAAGCATTAAAGCCTTGGCTGCCCTCATAGCCTCTGTGCATTTCTCTTTATTCAATAGTGCCATGTGCTAGGAAAAGTTACTGGTATAATCAGGGGAATGGGACATTCAGCAGTTTGTGGCTAAAGCTTCCTTTTCTATAAAATATAAATGCAGAAGGGAGACAGGTTGCTGTTGGTATTATAGATAACTCTAATACAACAGTTGTAAGACAATGTAGAGGTTTTGTGTTTGTAGGTCACCATGGTTATAGCTAATACTCCTCTTAGGACAGCTGCTTTTGATTAGCCAGGGGTGGAAATTTATGCATTTTACCATCTTGATTGATTGAGACTGTAGTTCAGACTGATAACCTTGGCTGAAGTGGCGAGTTCTACAAAGTCCATGCCCACGCCATGAAAGAAAAGAAGAAGAAAAGAAAAGAAGAAAGAGAATAAGGAAAAGAGTGGAAGATCATTTGAAGTCAGTTCTGCTTACAAGCAGCCAGGATAATTACTGTAAGGAATTTTTACCACATTTATCTACATTGTAAGATATGGACAGCCAAAGAGAAAGGCTCATGTATTTTCTGTATTATATAAACTGCAAAGCAGATTAATGATTCTTAGAAAAATAATGATCAGAAAAAATATAAGGATTTTCTTTCTTATAAAGATAGATACAGACCGTTTTACCTGCGTGCAACAGCACTGCTGAACAGACAGGAACATCTGTTTGTGCTGGTTTGACAGGCAGTGGTTTTAAAGACACCGGGTGCCAGGATTATGTACCACTAAAAGATTCACTTTTCAAGCCCTCAAGTTCCATGCTGGCAAACATCCAGAAGGATCAAACTGAAAGATAAATTTCCTATTACATAAGTGGCATGCATTTGTTTAAACTGAAGATGTGAGATGTTCCAGTGCTGCTATGACAGCAAAGAATTCTATTTCCCTGATTATGAACTAAAGTTTTCTCTCCTGAGTAGCTCAGCACTGCTGTTAAAAGCAACTTACCCTCACTATGATAAGAGTTGTCATGTTACACTACTAAATGTCTGAGAAAAGAATAACCTGCCAAAATTTAGAAAAGATGACTGAATAGTTTAAATAGTAATTTAATTTTGTTCAGTCTATCTTGACAAAGTATTCTTCAAGAATAAGATTATATGCTTGCTAACCAGTAGAAGAACATTTATATACAGTCAGAGCTCATTCAACTCATCTGGGATCAGGAACTGAAATTTGCAGTGCATATGGCTAGTGAGGTACTATTTGGATATATTATCTGTGTTACTGGCCAGCAGTGGAAGACCACAGTTCGTAGTTTTACAGTGATCCAGTTCCCCTCACTTTCATTTGCTGTGATGTAGCTGTGAGCTAGTCAACCAAATTCTCTAGAAAGCAGGACAGAGCAGTACTTTTACTTGGGGGAAAGACCTTTTTTTTCTATCTGCCATTCCAAAGATAATGTCTAGAGGACACTTTGAAGTACTGAAAATCTCTGTACCAGCAGATTTTTCTCAAATTAGCAGGCCTTTAGTGGAGTTCTACCTAATTGATTAAATGGCTAGGATAAGTGATTTATGAGAAAAGATTAAAATAACTTTATACATATTGCTTGGTTAAATTACAATTACTCTGCCTTTAATAGCAATTACAGGTATTATTTGAGAAGCATATGTTCCTTGGATGGAGATGAATTGTTCACTGTTATCCAAGGACCTATAACCAGAAATACAGTTGCAAGAATGATGCAAAACCAACCACCAAGATACTATTTGTGATCCCTTTAGTCACTTAAAATTAAGATTCATGCAAAACCAATTTCCTTGACAAGCAATTTCATAGAATATTCATATCAGAGTATTCCTATAAATGGAGTATACCCTTTGTGTGCCTAGATGCCCTCCTTGTACTGGCAACAGCTAAAAATCAGCTTAAGAAAACCTTAGGATTCAAACCCATCCATTGCACAGACAGAAGCAATAGCAAGTGGCTGGGCAAACACAGCAGCTATGAGTAGATGATATTCAAAGTAGTAGTCAATAATTGCTTAGGGAAAGATCATCTGCAAATGCTAATATTAGCCAAAGGAACTTAGCTATGGATGGGGGAGAAACACAGCAAGACAGACTAGTCCGGGATGTAGAAACTAATTTCCTGAATTGTTCTCAGTTGGGTAATTTTTTTGTTTGTCTCTGGACCCTCTTGGCTGGAGGAATTCCCCCCAGGCTACAGTTAGACTTTATGAACACCCCACTGTACTGTCTGAAGCAGGCTTGTTATAACCATTCATCTTGCAAGAGTACAAAGACAGAGCTCTCTCTCAAACACTGTAGTGGTGTCAGGGTTCATTCAAATATGACTGCTGCTCACATTTACATCTGGTTTCTTTCAGTTTTGCTTTGTGGTGGCTGGATTTTCTTGTTGTCTTTGGGGGTTTTTGTTTGTTTCTTTGGTGTTGTTTTTTTTTTTTAATTAATGAATTGATTCTTTGTCTTTGATAAGTGATGCTAGGAAATTCAAGCTGTTTTGGGTGGGTGGGATTTGCCATGTGGTCTCCTGGTACAATGTTAGGCTGGTGCACTGCAGATTGTTTTCCAAGACAGTCTTCCTGGAGAAGTACAGGACAAATGAAAATAAACCATTTTTCCCTCCTGTTTATTATTTTCATCTTTTTGGTGGTGTCTCAGCCGTGAATGACCAGGGGTAGAGGGTTGCAGTACAACTAGAAAAACTTACTCTGGATGGTAATAGACCTCTGGAAGCAGCACTGAGCTTTGTGACCTGTAGACTTTACAGAATAATTGGAGAACATAGGCCAAGGAAAGGTCATGAAGGTAGATGAGAGAAGAGTCAGAGCATAGTCAGTCCTGTGATTCTTGCAAGAGCATTTATTTGTGCTTGTACATTCAGACTCTTTCCAGTGACATCAGCTGTTATTTACCTAATGCCCCACCTCATTTGAAAGTGTTTTGACATATATGGGTGTGTGCCTCATATCTACAAATATATCCACACATGCACTGCATCTGTTATAGAACAAGAATCTCTCTACTATTTCTCATTCACAAAGGTTCATAAAGATTCTGCTTCATAAAGATTTAATCACATGTTCCTCTTTAAAACATACACTTGCTTTTCTGAAATCGGACAGGAAGGTTAAAATAAAGGTTAAATAGCAGAGCCATTTCCTATTAAAAAGCCTGCCTTAGTACAGTGAAGTGATCATTACTGCCAGACCCAGGGATAACGATTTGGTGCCCTATTCCAATCTAACAGAATTTAATAAGATGCAGGATTTTATATCCTTATCTGAAAACTCGATTATCACTGCTTTTATAGACAGACAGTTCAGTGTAAAATGCTAGAGGAGACAAGATGCAGTTACTTTGATGCAGTTTCTTGAGTTGTAGGTTCCCTGAATTTTACACTGCAATAAACAGCTACTATGAGTTTAAGTGTGTTTTACAATGAGATGGGAAGTTTTTAGAGACGTGACCATTGTCTTTTTAGCTGTTTCTGACAGATGAAAGGAGCCTTAATAAGAATTCAGAACAAGAATTTTTACCCACTTCAAAGCTCCTTTATACTGCCAAAGTGGCGATTAGTGGCTTTTGTGCAAATGGCAATCAGAACCCACACATCAAAATGTGATTTTGAACTGGTTTTTGATGTGTGGAGAACAACTTAGTAGCATTATGCTGTGTGGAATGGCTTCTCATAGCTACAACTTCATTAATTTTTTTATGGTTAAATATGGAAAGGAGGCGGGGGTTAATTGTAATTTTATCTAGTTTTTCCTACTGGTTGCCAAGTGTGAAAGGGTTTTTGGGGAGAAAGGGAAATTATTTCCTTTGGTTAATATGCTGGTTTTGTCTGGAGTAGTTAGTTTTCTTTGTAGCACCTAACTACAGGACCACATTTTTGGTTTGTGCTGAAAACAGAGCTGATAACACAGGGATGTTTTAATTACTGCTGAGCAGGGCTTCCACAGAGCTAAGGACTCTTCAACCTCTCACCCCACCCTACCAGTGAGGAGGCTGGGGATGCACAAGGAGTTTGGAGGGGACACAGCTGGGACAGCAGACCCCAATTGACCCAAGGGATACTCAGGACCATATGGTGTCATGCTTAGCAATAGAAAGCTGGGTGAAGAAAGAATGCAAGGATGTTTGGGGTGATTTGGCATTTGTCTTCCTAAGCAACATTTATGTGTGATGGAGTCCTGTTTTCCTGGGGATGGCTGCACACCATGCTTTGCCTATTAAGCTGTCTTTATATCAACCCACCAGTTTTCTCACTTTTCTAATTCTGTACCCCATCCCGCTGAGGGAGAATTGAGTCAATGGCTGGTTGGTGCTTAGCTTCCAGCTGGGGTTGAACCATGACAGTTCAAAAAATTAAGAAAAGGTTGGGTGTGAAATATCCAACAGTATCTTATTTAGTTTCCGACCGGATCTGTCTCTGTGAAGCCTTGTCAACATTTTAAAATGTGTTGTTCAAAACAGTGGGAAAGGGAGCTTCTCCTAACATTTTCTTGTTTGATTTGTTCTGTTGCAGCTGGTGTCTTCTTTCTGACAATTTCCTTGAAAGTTGTTTAGGGCAGGAAGGGGATGTCATTAATTTTAGAGGGTAGTAAGGACTCAGTGTTTCAATGAAATTTTAAGGCGATGTAGTAAGTAAATACTTATGACTACAGTATTATGATTGCTAAAAGAATAACCATTTTTGGTGATGTTCCAGGTACAATACAAAGGAACAAATTAGTAATTGTACTGGAAAGAAAAGTCATAGTTTGGCTTTCAAGGAGTCAACTTGAAGGCTTGTTAGGCCACATGAGAATGAGGAATAATTTGTTATTCTAGGGGAAATGAGATATGAAGTTGTAATTTCTGATGATTTATCTGTTGCATTTCAACCTCCCATAGTTTATTCTGACTAAACCAGGCTTCTTTTCCTAATGCCTTAAGTACACAGAGTAAGTCATGTATTCAGACCAACGTAAACTCAATGAGATACAGGGAACAAAATGCATGTTTGCCCTGAGTGGGATTGGCAGTTAAGTTTTCAGTGACATTTCTGTGCCTGTGAAAGCTTAGAGGATGTCATGCTAATTTCTGGGAGCCTTAGAAACTCCACCACAATGGTTCAGTGCAGTGATAATATTTTTGCTGATGGTGTTACTGAAACACCTGCTGGTGGCTCTAGATCCCAACCGCAGTGCCACAGCAGCAGAGGGCTCCTGCTCTGGAGAGCTCTATCTCCTAATATTGTAATACACAAAGTGTAACGGTGATATTTTATAGTGATAGAGTCAGAGGATACCTAGGCATGATTTTGAAATTTTGAAGGATAAGGAAGTAGCTTTGACAATCACAGGAAAGTCTTTCTAAAAGGAATAGCAGTCATGGAGAAGGCATGAAAATGCTTCTCTGAAAACACAGTAAGAAAGGGTCTTGGACCACCTGGAAAAGGAAGCACAGTGTTTGATGCAGTAGAGAGAGAAAGATTACTAAGACCAGCCATATGGAGGAATATGAACATGCAAGATTTGCATGAAGGAAGGTATCTTGCCATTCTTGAGAACTGAGATCAATAGAGGTTTGAGAAAAGGAAACAAACCTGTAAGAGGACGGGGGGGAGCTGTCCCAGCAATGGTACGGGTTCATAGCTAGTCCTACTCAGACTATCCATGTGCTTGCCCATCTTTCCTGTGTAAGCACCAACATGCTTTTGAAAATTAGTTCTGCCAAGGTACAGTAAAGGTACAAGTACAAAAAACACACTATCTTATTTTCTGTGTTATGCTGCTGCTGCTTTTCCACTATCTCCTTTCTCTTTTTTATCTATTGCCCCCCTTCTCCATTCCCCCCAAAAGGAGCTTTGTTTATATTTGGAAAGAAGTCTTCAAATCAAATTCCAAGGGACATAGCTGCAAACCCCTCGGGGCATGAAGACTTCACTTTTTCACTTCTCTTCCTGGGTTTGCAGTTTTCCCATTGTGAAATCCTGGACTAGGTCTGAGACTCCAACAGGGACATCCACTGCAAAGCAAGCAGTAAAGGACCAATTACTTAAGTCAATACCCTTAGAATCAAGGAATCAGAGAATGGCTTAGGTTGGAAGGTACCTTAAAGATCATTTAGTTCCAATACCCCTGCCATGGGCTGGGAAACTTTTCACTAGACCAGGTTGCTCAGAGCCCAATCCAACCTCACCTTGAGCACTTCCAGGGATGGGGCATCCACAACTTTTTCCAGTGCCTCATCACCCTCACACTAAAATATTTCTTCCTGATATCTAATCTAACCTAGTCTCTTTCAGTTTGAATCCATTCTGCCTTGTCCTGTCACTACAATCCCCTGTAAATAGTCTCTCTTCATCTTTCTTGCAGGCACCCTTCAGGTACTGGAAAGCTGCAATTAGGTCACCCCAGAGCCTTCTCTTTTCCAGACTGAACAATGCCAACTATTTCAGCCTTTCCTCATAGGAGAGGTTCTCCATCCCTCTGATCATCTCAGTGTCCCTCCTCTGGACTCGCTCCAACAGCTCCATGTCCTCCCTGTGCTGGGACCCCAGAGCTGGATGCAGCACTGCAGGTGGGGTCTCAGCAGAGCAGAGCAGAGGGGCAGAATCCCCTCCCTGGCCCTGCTGCCCACGCTGCTTTGGATGCAGCCCAGGGGACATTTGGCTTTCTGGGCTGTGAGTGCCCATGGCTGGGTCATGTCCAGCCTCTCATCCACCAGCACCCCCAAGTCCTTCTCGGCAGGGCTGCTCTCCATCTGCTCATCCCCCAGCCTGTGTTGATACTGGGGGATGCCCCATGCAGGTGCAGCACCTTGTAGTTGGCCTTGTTTAAACCACATGAGGTTCCCACAAGCACAGTTCTCGAGCTTGCCTGGGTGGAGTCCTAGGTGGGATTAGTTGTGTACAAGATTCATCCTGAAAGATATTTTAACTGTTCTTTCTTCCATAATGCTGCACTGGCATTATTGTCAGAAACCATATGTCAAACCAGCCTGGAGGGAATTTTTCTATCTGAGTTCTCATCCTTTTAAGACTGGGATTTAAACTAGGAACTTAGATACAGACTTAACTATTGCAATCATTTTGAGCACTGCTGTAAGCTAAAGTGAAGAAATAGACAGATAGGTAGAGAGATAGATAAAAAGGCTTCTGAATAGCTTCTAGACTTCTGCTTTTTCCCATGACTCCTGCAAGTGATTGTATGGATTTACATTGCATACAAATTACTCAGGACTTTGGAAGTACATTATTTCAATTATTTGCTATCAGTTGCAGAATCGAGGCTTCACATGTACAAGCTTGCATGCAGAACAGTGTTTTAAACCCTTTAGCAGCAATCAAAAATTATATTAAAAGAAGGAGGAGGGAAAAAAAGAGAAAATACTGATTAATATATATGAAGACAAATCTTAAATAGAAATTTTTATTAGATGTGAACTTTGCTATGAAGGTAATTTTCCTGTGCATAGAAATTTTTTTTTCTACCTTTGCAAATAAAACCTTGAGGTATATTTCAGTCTTTAAGGAAAGTTATCCTGACAGAAGGGTTACATAAAAATGTGGGGGAAGGGGGAGAAAACGTATAGATTTTACTTTGGAGTCATCTAAATGACAAAATGATCATTACAGGGTGTAGTTTGTTTACTAATGATATTTATTTTTTTTTTTTTTTTTAAATAATAGGTTCATAATTTCAGCACAGAAATAATTTCAGGTGTCTGTGAATGTAAATAACATTTTTCCTTGGAAATATAAAGAATAAACTCTCAGTTGCGTAGCTGTATTTCATTTACATGCTGAAGGAATTTATACAGTAATTTAATTGTGGTGAGCTTTTAAAAATCACAGAAATAAATTCATCTCGTGACTCCTCTTAGTTTTCATTCTTTCTGGTTCCTCTAAAGACAGACTGTACCACACACCGCTGCACAGGCAAGAGGTGCCTGAGCATCAGACTAAACAACTCTGGCTAGCTGGAGGCAGTCTGGCTAAGCAGCATAAGGGTCTATCCAGGCTGATTAATACCAGTGAAAAGCACAGAGAACTCTGCTGCAATGAGTTGTTTGCTAACAGGATTCAGGATTGCAGTCCTGCATTCACGATTACTTTGGTATCTGTGCCCATTCTCTGACCTAAAAGACACTGGCTTGGCATAACTTACCATGCTCTCCCCGTGGCTTTTTAATAGTTTAATAACACATTTGCCATTACAATCTCTGCTGCTTTCTCATCTGAAGAAACAGTTTGATTATGTTGTGCTAGTTTTGTTTGTAAGTGTGCAGGAGTCAGTGTGTTTTCCTGGAGAGGCTGCAAGGAAGATAGGTAAAAGATCATCTAATGCTGTTTTTATTGAAACAAATAATAAAAAAAAGAGTGTTGAAAACAGAAGATGCAAATTAACAGAATGTTAACAGTGTCAGCCACCTGCTGGGATTGAAAAACACTCAGACAAGTTTCACACAAAATTATGGTCCTGGTTCTGTGATCCGTATGTAACTCATTTAAGTTTAACAGATAAACTATAGCTTTGGAGTAATTAATTTCTTCCTTTTCACACACTGTTGCATATATAGGTACAATATGCACAAAAATTATAAATTAGTGTGCATATTATTTACATTTAAAAAAATACAACAGAAGATTATAACAGAAATGCTTAGTGAAAATGAAGAGTAAGGTGTTAAAATCAAATTTCTTCTTTAATGAGATCCTTGGAAATATAATGAAAATTGTCTTTCTATAATAGTTTGAAATTACTGAGCAACCTTGGGAGTTCAAGTAGAAAATCAATTTACAGCTCTTGTGGATGGATGCATAAAATTCTACTGGCCACACTAAATAGCTCTGCATACTAAAATGTATCTTAACTTTAAAGTCTATAAATTGCATTCATTAAAAAAAATATATAAAGTGTGTATATATATATATATACACACATGTATACGTGTATATATATATGTATATAGATAGATAGATATGTATATATATGTACACCATGACCCCATGATTTAAACATTGACCTTATGATTTAGAAGTAGGCCATAATCTGAGCCCCTGTTGGAGAACATTATAAAAGATAAATGCACTATAACATGTTACCAGATGGCATATATATCTCTCTACAGTCTTGCATGTGAGAAATCAGGCAGCCAGAAAATGACCATTTTAAGAAATTAATGAAAGTCTAATGCTTTTTTGAAATTTCCACTCAAGAGTTTGATTCATTAAAATCCTTTTTTCAGTCAAGGGATGAAGACCTATCCCTGGTACAAAACTGACCCAAGGTTTTTATCTTCTGGTGCAGCAGTTCTTAAGAGAATATGAAGGCAGAAGCCATAATTCCCTTTCCAAGTGGCACGTGGAAAACAATCCTTTTATTGTTACTGTGCTGGCAGGACTGAGCTATGTGCAGTCCCATTCACTCACAGCTGTGCTTACATGACTCTCTCTTGAACAAGGGAAAAGACTTCCTACAGTAACTTTAAAAGAGACTTAATTTAACTTTTTTTAAGTTTTAATGTGCATTTCTAGTACTGGTACAGTTTTGATTTTTTTTTACCTCTGCTATTATTTGTTTTTATCAATCAAAATACAGCCCCTGACTTGGAAAGTTTTCTCAAGCTTTTGAAATTCATGTCGGAAATATCCCTATGGACTGTGGTAGCCATAAGTTTCAGACCATGGTGGTATAGCAAGACAGTTCTGCAGACTGTTGCATCATATGAACCCAGTCCTGTACTAGTGTATTGCTTTAGCAGAGTATCCAAGACATCTCATGGCTAATCTGAGCACTATCGGATATTGTGTAAGACAGCCAGCTCTCATACAGCAAATGTGTTTTGGTGGTCCTTTAGTACTTCCATTCCATAAAAGAGAAAAAGGGAAGTAAAAATCAAGCCCCTGTTGGAGGGACTGTCTCCTTAAAAAGGCACTGACCTTTTCATGTAATTGTTATTCTTGGGAGGACATTCTGTGATTTTAAAATATTTTTTCACAAATCGCATATTTTTGCTAAACCAGTTTTAGAAAAAATCACCCAAGGCATGGAAGTTGCACACAATATGAAACCAAAATTAATTAAAAATGTTATTAAAAGGAAGTAAAGGCTGTAAGAGAAGAGCTCTTGTCCCATGACTGCCTCTTTGAAGTCTATATTTAGAATCCGTGGCAAATTATTACTTTGGTTAGAGAAGGTTCAACTGCAATGTGATGAAGGAAGGACCAGGTGCCATATACACTTGTTCCGTCATTTTACTTCCTTCTCGCTTCATTTTGTATGTCTAACACCTACCTCAGGATTTTCCTCCATAGCCTGTTCTAAAGCAAATCTGGTGTAAGTTTTTTTCCTCTTCAATTCCTGCTATACAAAGAAATCCTATTTTTAACAAAACCAGTGTTAATTAGGATAATTACTGCCTTCCCTTTTTACCTTGTCTTTTTCATACTTTTACATTTACTCTTATTGTCAGAAACTCCTCCCTTACATGTATGTAGTTATATATAATATTATTTTATGAATGTTTTGCTTAATTCATTGCTCAGTTTCCCCAGCCTTGCTATATGCCACTGACCCATTGCTGTGTAAGATGCTGGGTTAAATATATTGTAATTAATTAGCAATTTTTGGGATATCAACAGATGTAATTCAGGCAACAGATCTCTGATAGACCTATGTTTTTGTTTGTGCTACCAAGTTACAACCATCGTTTCTATAAATGCCCACTGTGCAGTTATCAAGGCCAGTAACTGCACTGATTTCATGGGGAATATAATGAAATTTAGTGTGAAATCTTAGGTATGTGGATAAGAGTTAATTTTTTTCTCAACTGGCAGTGGCCCAAGATACAGCAGGATGATGTGGTGAATCCTGTAGTGTACTTGCAATACCAGTGCTGTAACTTCCAGGTCCTTCTACTACTTAAATAGGTACATTATATGAGTTAAGGAGGATTTACTCAAACCCTGGACAGATTAAAGGTTAAAAATTCCATCTGTTTGTGCAAGAAATCTGTTCTTATATGTCTTTTATTCCATTTCTTAGCTTTTTGTAGAAGAAAAATTCAGGACTAAGACTTCAGCTGTTCTAAATTTAGGGAAGCTAGTTTGACTTTATCAGAGTTGCATGGGCTTAAAAGGAGCTGGGAACCACCCTTAATTACTGTGCAATTTTACTTGATATCTAGGAAATATGATTCAAATTAAGTTGGAATTGTAAAACTTCCGAAAGCCCTATGTGATGCAAATTGAAAAATTTCAGTGCCAGTTGTCCTCTTACCATCTGTAAATGATGGTTGAGGTGATTCCTTTGCCAAAATAAAATGGCATTGAAAAGTGGGATGCAAGGATGTGCACATGGCAAAAGGCAACGCAGAACACTATAGAGGAAAAAAATCAGGATCAAGACTGACAAACTATTCCCTCATTTCACATGGAAGGTAAATAGAAAGATATATTGATATTGCACACAGATGCCTGAAAACTCTGTCTCACGCAGCAGAATTAGACACACATGAATACTTAAATCAACAGAACTTTTATGTGTGACTAAACCAAACTCATAATGGATATACTATATCAGCTATATTGCAGCTGTCTCTGACTATCAAAGCTTCCTTTTTCTGACCTAAGGGAATGGTAACTCACTTGTAAAATACAAGATTCAGGAAAAACTAGCATTCTTTAAAATTTTGGGAATAAAAAGCCCCAAACAGCCCCATTTTGGTCACAAAGTGGTATATGATGTCAGGTAATACATGGATCATCTGTTTGTAGAAGGCCGTCTATTTTCATCTGCTTACAATGTGTGGAAGGAAACAGAAGGACCTAAATCTTGTTAAGTACCTTAAGTCTAGCTGATGCTTCTTTCTAAGAGCAGTTTTGATTGAAGCAATTAAGGCAGACACAAGATGGGAGAAGGGAGGATGATGAAAAGTGGAGCTATTTCAAGATAATGCAATTTCTGATGTGTACACAATACATTTGTGCTCAGGAACAATAATGAACTGTGGGAGAGGTCTGGGTACAAAGAACTGTGGCTTTGCATGAGCAAGCAATGCATTTATGTCTGAGAACAGAAGGAAGAAGTGTGGAGATGCTTGAGATCTTCCCTCTTTTATTGTGCAGACTTAGAGATGGTTCTTTGTTCCCTTCTTCACAGCTGCTTCACCACTAGGCATGCACATGCAATGAAGCTTAGAGACTTTCTGCTTTCTTCCAGTTTGCATCCTGCTGCAGTAGCTGCCAGGGTTGGGCAAGACAGTTTTACCTCATTTCTGCCTCCCCAGGTTGCACTGCATCCTGACTTGTAGGCTGTTCACTTCAGAGAGATGATGCCTCAGGTAGGTAGTGTTGCCAGTTACCTCGTGTCTCTTCTGACAGTTCTGTGAAAGAGACATCTATGCCCCAGTGTTTTAATGGCTCTTTCTGCCAGTATGTAATATTCATTCTCTTCTATGCAGAACAGAAGTAAAAAATGGAATGTAAAAGCTCCCAGGCTTAGATGTCGCTGAAATTTTCTCAGAACAATTGTCTGACCCATGAATAATCATCTAGTCTGTTTGACCTGATAACACAATTTAGTTACATCCTATTTGTCCCACTATGCTCAGGGAGGCATAAGGGGAAAATAGAAGCTTCTGAATAAGAAAATCAAGGCCAGCTGACTCTAAACAATGTTTCCTACAGATATGAACCCTTCTCATTTTCCCTGTCTTAAATCAATGTAAATGATGCAGAATACTAGTAGGGTTAAGATATTACCTGCATCCAGTACTTAAAACACAAGGTGTGAGTCTTTTGGCACAGCCAAAACAGGCCAGACAGAAACCAAGTTAGGCTTCTTAAAAGAACGCAAAGGAAGAATGCTCAATAGATTTTGAAATTACTTTGAAGGTAGGAGTTGCCTTTGAATGGGCAAGAGTATATGTTAGTAAATTCATAAAAATTTGTCACCTTCATAATGCTTTTCAGTAAAGTCTTTTTCTCCCTACTTACACAGCAGTTTCCTACAGTTTTGGCACAGACTGGAGCTATGCACGTCTAACATTGCTCTGTCTTTGTCAGAGTTGGTTCCCTGATATAAAAATGTGCTTTTACTTTGTGCTGATATTTTGCTGTAGTAACTAGAATTGCTTACGTGATCCATACTGTTACCACTATTTGCTTAGGACACATCCTCTTATTTCAGTAACTTTTATTGTTGAATATGCACTAACGGGAAGGACTCTTTATGGGTATATTTGGGAGTAGAAGATCTTGTGCTGTGAGATGATAATGAAAGAGATGGTGGTAATAACATGTTATGGAGATGGATGTTTACAAAACAGTGGCATTCCAACAGTGAGCAAGCCAGTAAGAAAGGGAAAAATGTGAGCTCTTTACAGATAAGCAAATTAAAATCAAATCTTTTGCACAGCTTTTCCAAAAGTAATTTTAGCAGTTTGTGTGAAATTAGCATACTAATTGTAAAGCTGGGCCTTGGGCTAATTAATACTAGTTAATAAAGATGTACTTTGACATCTCAATGAATTTTTGTTTTTTGTAATTTCCAATATGATCACATCAAGGAAAAGATGGAGAACAGTGGTTTTGGCATCCAATCCCAAATTCTTGTGTGGTTTTTCAAGTCAACAAACAGCTGATATGTAAAGGACTTCTTTTGCATGATATCTGTACTGTAATCTATATTGACTGAAACATCTGTAAGGGGTTCAGCCTGGCCTGTATGGTATCACAGTGTTTCAGTGTTGTCTGTGAATAGCCATACCTGTTATTAAAAAGTACCAAGTCATTTGCAGTCAATTTGTATGATGTTAGCCAACAGTCATTTTTTCCCCTCCCAACATCTCTGGACATCTTATTTCATTGTATTAATATTTCACTTTAATGTACCTGATTCAAAATATAACAGGACCAGGGATCTGAAACTAGCTCATTTTGGTTATTTAGGCCCCACCATTTAATTTCATAGACTGAAAAGAAATTATATTTGTTCTCTGATTGGATAAATATGTGAGTAGTTATCAAATAAACAGTTACAGAAGCAAATTTAGATGCATGAAATTGAAATTTGTTTGGCCGTGAACATAAACTGTATACAAAAATTACCTTAAGGTGGATGAAGAAAAATGTAGCTGGAGAAGATTAAAAAAAAATCACCTAAAACCCTCCTCAAAAGAAAACAGATCCGTAATTGAAATTTTCACAAGACTGAGATGCTGGTGTTGATGTTCTTAGTTTGCCTAATAGCTGTTGGAGTGCAGAGATCCTGTTGTATCCCTATTCAGAGACTGTGGAGCCTTTGGAGCAAACAGGGATGCTTCTTGATCAATATGTAACACTTCAATGGGTAGAGAGTGAAAGCCTCATTTGACACTGAACAATGTGGTCAGAGCAGACACCATATCATGATTCTGAATGTGCCTCATGTCACATTGTATCAGAGCTATTATTACTGTGATATCCAGTATATTTGTTTTTTTGCAACAGGCCTATATAACATGTACAGAAAGAAATACTGAAGTAGAAAAGCCCTAGCCAAGAGCTCCAGGCTTTGGTAACTTTAGCTATGGGCTTCTGCCTTGCACTGATCTGACAGCCAGGCATGATCAAACACAGTCCTTTAAAAAACAGGGAGAGAGGGTGGAATGAAACTGTGGAATGCTTGGATTATTGCAAGGTCATACAACTTCTTTTAAACAATTGGCATATTGAAGGTAGTTATCCAAGGCATTTCAAGACAAGGGTACGTGGATAGATTTATTTGATGTTCATTATAAAAAATATCAGCATACTCCTGATACTTTCTTTATCCAGCCACCTTCTTAATATCATTGTTCCATACATGAAATATAAACCTGTTCTATTAAGGATAACTCAATGGAGGATTATTTAGCAGGATAGTCTTGAAAACCTGTCAGTCAAGTGACCTTTCAACATGATTATGCAACACGGAGCACAACCTGGATTGTGTGTGTATTCTGTTGTGGCAAACAAAACTCTCTTTGTTAGAAATCCACTGAAACGCATGGAAAAAAAACCCTCCAAACTGAGGAGTCATCAAAAATTTCAATAAATATTAGGAAATTTTGCACTGAGGTAATGGAAAGTATTTAAACATTGACAGCAGTTTACTTTAGAAGGGAACAGAGCCTGCCTTTAAAATCCTGGGTCCTAATAAAGTGCTTTAGACTTTAACTTTCTTTATGACTTTAACTTTCACCATGACTTACTATTTAGCCTTCTGCCTCTGACATCAAAAGTTTTTGGCTCAGATTTGTTTAGTGTATTACTGGGGAAGTTGTGCACATCCAGAGGTCATATTTGGGTTGAGATGTAAAATGGAGTTGGCCCCAAAATATTTCAACATCTTCCAATCTCTTGTTCCTGTTTTACTTTCAGATACAGTTGTGTATTTTCCTCTGCTGCTCCTTGCACTACCAGAGTGCACTCAGGTTATTTATGAAGACAAACAGGAGTCTCCTCTTTTCCCTTAGAATTTTAGAATGGTTTGGATTGGAAGGGACCTGTAATCCAACCCCCACTGCAGTGGGCAGGGACCTCTTTCAATAGATCAAATCACTCAAAGCTCCATCCAACCCAACTCTGAGCACTTTCAGTGATGGGGAATCCAAGACTTTACTGGGCACTCTGTTCCAATGCCTCACCACCTTAATCCTAAAAAAAATTCTTCCTCATGTTCAATCTAAACCTACCCTCTTTCAGTTTAAAACTATCGCCGCTTGTTTCATTGCTACAGGCCTTGATATAAAGTTTTATTCCATATTTCTTATAAGGCCCCTTTGTATGTTGAAAGGCTGCAATGAGGTCTCCCCAGAGGCTTCTCCAAGTTGAACAACCCCACCTCTCTCAGCCTGTCTTCACAGGAGAGGTGCTCCAGCCATGTCTAAGGTAAGGTGAGGTGAATCCCACTCTACCAGTTTGCTATCCTGTTCAGTGAAAAAATATTTAGTGTTTAAATCAATATTGTCATTTCCACTGTGAGGCTTGTACATGTAACATTCTACATTCAAATGCTGAACATCCCAACATGTCATGCCCTGGTCTTGAATAATTGAAGACTCCTGGACCAGTGATAAAAAACCCATAAAGAATTCTAACCTCAGTTCAGAAAATTCTATGACATTCTTTTGTTATGAGAACCAATGTCGAGACTGAAATGTTTTTCAACTCATACCAAACTGATGGGCTCGTTTTTCTTATCACTTTAGAGCAAGTCTCCCAAAAGCCACTCAGAGATTCAAATCTTAAAAATGTTCTTAATCTAATGATGAAACTTTGTCATACTGTCTTAGTTCACTGAGGAAAATATATTTAGCTACCAAGAAATTCCACAGCAAAATCTCATATTAAATTCTCCATCTTATCCCGATTTTATATTAAAGTAATCCCTTACAAAAATTCTATATACTGTTCTGTGATTTTACCATAGCTTGGATGTCATGGTGTGTGCTCCATGCCTGCACAGAAGCATAGTTCACAAAAACTTCTGGGGTTTCTATTTTTGTTCTTCTATATGGTGGGGTCAATAGAATCACAGAATCACAGAATGTCCTGAGTTGGAAGGGACACACAAGGATCATCAAAGTCCAACTCCTTGCCCTGCACAGGACTCCAAGAATCACACCATGTGCCTGAGAGCATTGTCCAAACACTTTGAACTCCATCAGGCTGTGACCACTTCCCTGGGGACCCTATTTCTGTGCCCAACCACCCTCTGGGTGAAAAACCTTTTCCTAACATTTAACCTAAACCTCCCCTGACTCAGCTTCAGGCCATTTCCTTGCGTTATGTTGCTGGTCACCAGAGAGAAGAGATCTTACCTGTCCTTCCACTTCCCTTCATGAGGAAGCTGCAGACTACAATGAAGTCTCCCTGTTTCTTTTCATGTAGAAATGGGGCAGAGCCTGTCTGGGGTTGCCCTCAGCTAGTGTTCCAGGGAATGATCGAGAACCTGCATACAGGAAGAGAAGCCTGGATTGCAGAAGGGCAGGGATTGGAAAAAAGCCTAACATTCAGTCTATGGGATCATGGATGAAAGTCCAGCTTTAGCTTCAGCATCCCAGGAAAATGAGAATCTTTACAGACAGGTAATTTTAGTTGTGTGGAGTCCTTCCCTGTAATTATCCAATAAAGAAAATGTGAAAATCTGTGCCAGCAGTTAGCCTGCTGACACTCAGCAGGGGAGAGTGTGTTTTACAGGCAAACACAGCAGCAGGCAGCCAGGAAGGGCTCAGTGGAGAGGGAGAGCTGGATGACTTCACAAAAAATGTGCCCCAGCCTGGCAACAAGAAGTGTGCTCATCTAGGGTCAGGAAAGAAAGTCAGAAAAGTTAGAAGAATGGGTATAATTCTCTGTTGCTGTTTCACTGCTGTGGTGTTCAGGAAAAGAGTAAGAATAGGAAACCGGTGGGAAGAAGTAGGAACAGAATCCATGTGGCCCAGAGCCTGAGCTTCAGATTAGATTTTAGAAAGCCAGATTCTGCTCTTGTGCTTTCTGCTGATCTAACACTTGGCTTTTGGATTCATGATATTTTGGTGCTTCTATTTCTCCTCTATTGCCTGCCTTGTTTGATTAGATGCTATCAAAATACAACAACAACAGCAACATCAACAGCACCCAATAGAAATGTGTTCAAAAAGGTTTCTTTTACATTTTGTAGGAAAATTCCCAAAGACCAGTAGTACGACACAGGCTCAAGTCTGACTACTATTGTGTGACACATGAAGACTCTTTTCCAGGGCTTGGAGCTAAGCTGAAGAAGCCCTGTGTATTTTCACTTGTTTTCCTGTCCTGACAGTTGGGATTCATCTCGCTTGACTTTAGGGTCCAGATGCAGTAGCACGACCAGCAGTATCTGGGTCTGTTTGAAGCTGTTGTACACGGTCCTAAAATTCTAAATAATGATGGCATGTTGGAGACAAGAGTTCCAATAGATCTGCTCCTCTCTGCAATGGCTGTGTGAGGCACCAGGAGATGTACCACAGCACTTAATGTGACATGAGACATCTATACTTAGATAACTGAAGTTGTGCACTGGAGATCTGTATCTGAAGTAATCATCCTGTTCTGCTTTATAGTGAAGGTCTAATCAAACAAACTTTATTGACTACCTTGGCAGACAATGAATTGCATTTAAACTCCACTGACTGCATTAACTCAATTTCTATTGACAGTAAAAAATCCGTGATTTCCGTTCAGATGTGCATGCCTGCACCATGGACACCCAGAGTGAGTCAGGCAAATCACAGCTGCTCTCAGTGCATTTGCTGGAGGATGGGGAGACAGACACGTAACTGCTGTTCACATGAAAATGAAGATGTGTAGCACCAACACAGTTATGTCAAACTGATTGAAAACAATGGGGTATGCCAACATTTTTGAACAGTAGGGTTTTATATTATTTTTTCTCCTCATTTGATTTGCTTATTTGCTCTGGCAGCTAATATTGTAAGCTGAAAATGTTCAATAGTTGTCTCTTTAAGGATTTCAGTTCAAAGTATGTGTAGGATGAAGTAGAAACAAAGGGAAAAAAGAAATCAGTTTTTATGAGATCACATTTAACTTCTGTTACAAACACCAAAGAAAATTAGTCTAGAATCCTTGTATTATGGTATGCCAGCAATCACATGGAAACAAATATGAAGTCTAATCTCACCATTAGGCAAACTAATTTACAAAATATGTATTCAAACTTTTCCCTCCCTTTGAAACACACATATAGTTACACATCTTACCTATGAAACTTTTTGAGTGTGAGCTCTCTTGAAAATCCATACCCTTGATCTCGAAGGTGAAGTTTGACAAACTTTGATCAGTGATTACAGTATATCTAAGAATCAGAGTATTAGTAATTTAAAGGAAGTAATGCTGAAAATGCTTTGGGCCTCATTCTGTACTCACTTTTCTTTCACAAGATGCTGAGCTTTGATTTTGATGGTCATCAAAGTGAAATCTGGTAGTCATCCATGACATAGGGCTAGTACATGTTTATGATTGTTGATCTGATTCTCCTGTGCAGCCTGAAAGTGTTAGGGAAAAAATATACAAGAATATAGTAATGGAGATTTTTCTTTGCTGGAAAACCAAGGGCTAATCATCACACCTGCTTTTTAGTCTCTTATTTGCTAAATAGTATTGTGTAGGTCATTTGTATTTCTCTTTCATAACCAAGCACATTAAGAAGCACAAATTAGGCCTGCAAGAGCTTTCCTCTACAATTCTGGCCTCTTTCTCATTCATGTGTACCTGAAGTGATAATTGAAATCTGAAGTTCTAATAGGCAGAGCTGTGAAATGTATGTCAGCCCACTGAGTCCTTCCCTCACCAGTACAGAACAGAAGGCAGCTTCCTGGCTATTTGGAAGCATTATGTTACCAACAAGATTTCCAGTCTTACAGCAGAGACTGTCATCTGTTCTCACCAAATACAGAATTAAAGTGTATATTTCAGGGTAGGGAGTAGGATGTTTAAGCTTGAGGCATGAGAAGAAATATCTGTTGGTATTTAATTCCCATACTTTTTGACTGGTTAATCAGATAAGTGGTTTGTTGCAGATTTCTCTAGACACACATCTCATTAAGCAGAGAGAGAACTTCCACTGAGAAAGGACACGGTCACAGGTTAAAATTAGTTTAATGTGGTTTTTCACAGGTACTGGTGATATCTACAGTTATTTCAGGTTCATGCCAATGTCACTTACTTTTATTTACCCATCAGACAAACACAAGGGCCCCCACCCAGCAAGATGCAGGGTAAGATGTGTCAAGGTCAAATGACCAGAAAAACACCTGGAATACAGCTTTAAATCTAGAAGTTCAACAATAAAGCCTTCAGAAAGGGATTCTGTGGAAGAAGAAATCTTTCATTGTCTATTTTTTATTCCCTTAAATAATTTTTGCATCTTCCCCCCTTTTTGTTTTGCTGTGCTGGCAGGATTACTCCCTTTCATCCTTTTCTTAGCAACCCAGAGGTTTCCCTCAGGTCTGCACGTCTGCAGGAAGCCAGTGCTGGGTGGGTGCCCAAAGAACTCGAGCCTTGCTAGTGCCCTCACACACAGTACTGCTTCTCCAGTAATGGAGACAACCTGCTGGGGACAGGGACAGGGACACTGGGACCAGAGCTGCCTGGGTTGCTGGGAAGGGCTGGGGGTATGAGGCTTCTGCATGCCTTACACCAGCTTCAGCGGGAGGAGAACAGTACTAGGATGTGTCTGAAAAGGAAAGCTTGGCATATCTGCAGAGAGAGAGAGAAAATACTGAGGCAGAGGAAGATCAGCCTCCAACATCAACAATGAAATTGAAGACCAGTGAGTCCTAACCAGGAACTCACTGTTACGAGGAAGGATGGTTGTTAGAGAAAGTTTCTTTTTAAAAACATTTTTCAACGTTTCCAGTTTGTTTACATTTAGTTTTGAACCAGATTGTACTTGCAGAACAGAGCATGTGTTTACACTCTGCTGAAAGCCTGCAGCCAACAAAGAAGATAAAGGCATTCTGTTCCTCACATTACACAATAGTAGGGAAGGAATTAATAATGCTGCACTGAAAAACCCCCTCTATTTAGATAGCTTTATTCAACAATAACAGGAGCCTGTCCATGAGCTCAGTGTACTCTCTATTTGCCAGACATACTATGGGCAAATTACACAAACATGCTCCAGCCTCTGGAATTGCAAAATTCACAAGCTAATTAATCAGAGCTTGACAACAAAGCGGAGTCCACTTCACCTCACATCCAGTGTCAGAGAGGGAAGATAATTTTGTCATTCAGGAACAAGCCTGTGCTAGAAGACACCTGATTTTGACTCCTAACTTTGTTCTCTCAGTTCTGCTTCAATCCTTCTGGGAATAGTATTTCAGATTGACCGAGTTATCAATGTTAATAATTAAAATTTGAAATTGGAGTGGTGGGGAGTGGTGGGAGAAGCATGAGTACCTTTTGAACAGGTGAATGCTTAGCTCAGTCAAATTACTTTTTGGACTATTTGTTTCTGTAATATAAATAGTTACACATCATGTACAACACAAGAAATGGATGACTTACATCTAGTGCAGAGGCAACATCCTCTATAAAAAAGAAAGTGTCAGCTTGTCTTCAGAGTATCTTCTATAGTGTTTAGAATTTTTTTTTTTTTTCATTTCTTGGAGTTCAAAATATCTGTAAGGTCTATGAGATACAGTCCCTATGTAAGATATTGTAAATTTCTTAGTTGTTTCCTGGAACTGGGTAAGTTGCTCTTTATATGCCAAGTAGAACAGCAGGAGTATTTTCAGTAAGGAGTCCTTAGCCAGTAGCTGCACTAAAAAACAAATAATTGGTTAGTACTGTATGTGACAATCATAAATGGGCAGGCTGAAAAGCAAATCTGTGCATAAAGTTAAAGCTAAGTAATCAATCACACAAGCTCCATGAAGCATATTCACTAAGTTATGGAAATTCTGAAACAAACCGAAATCTTTGAGAGCAATAGTTTGGAGTATCCTATCTTTCATAAAATTGTGCCATCTTGGCCTCTCCAGAGATCTCACAATGGTGTTATCCTTAGCTTTAGTTTTCGGCTGCTTTTTTCAGTCACCGTGGTCCAAATTAACCACAGAAATGTGAAGCATGAGCATTGCTGCATGTTGTGAGCCCTGTAACAATAGTCAACATTTGCCCGTATCAGAGATTTTAAAGTTGTTATTGTTTTCTGTTTAATGAAACCTCTCAAAAGCTTCCCAATGCTACAGCTATCTCATGAAAGTTTGTAATAAACTTAAATGTGTATGTTACCTGGATAACCCAAGTTTTTGATAGATGTTCACAATTTTTAAAACATATAACTTATATTTTGATTTTCTCTCTCTGTCTCTCAGAGGTGTACCTAGGCAGACCTAGGGTACCAGGTATGTCTGTAAATGAAGAAGGATATGAAAAAACTTGATAGATGTTTTGAGAGATGACACATTTTGAAAGTTGGGTTGAGTTTTTCTGGCAAATTATGTGACCTATATAGAATAAGTGATAGAGAAAAGCAGAAAGAAAACTTTACTGGCACAACCTTTATATAACTGTCTAGTGTTATTCGTTTCTATATATCTTTAATGAAAAATGGAATATGAACTGGATTTTATTGCTGTTTTAAAAATGCAACATATGGAATTTTTTTCACCCTTATATTCTCTGAAATGCATGATCAAATTCTTTTAGATTTCCTTTCTAAAGATCCCTTCAAAAAAGGCTCGGTGGTGGAAAACATCTTTCAAAAAATGTTTTTGTAAAGGGAAAATTTTAAAGGGGTTAGAGTCTTTGTGCATGTTAACATATCCTGTTGTTAATACCATAGCATTTTCATGTAAAATAATGACAAGGAAAATATTCTCCATTTCTCAGCATTTTTTTCTGTAAGAACAGATTGCTATTCTCCTGTCTGCACAGAACTTGCACCAGCTGTATCAGAAATTTAGCACAGGAAAAGAAAAAAGGTCATTTACATTGCAGATCCAACAGCAGAGAGTACTCCTCAAGTCTTTGGCTAGAGATGATCAATATAAAAAAGAGATTGTTTCAGGTTATGTAACATTAGATGGTGGGGTCACATATTAGGAACCATTCTAAAAATAAAAAGGTTTATAAAGAAGAAAGAAAAGAATGAGATGTACTTTCCTGGCCCTAAGTTTTGCAAGCTAAGGGTACTTTTTTTCTTACTCCAACCTGACAAAATTTTCTAAAATATCACATTTTGATGCTTTAGCTTAAAGCTTGTTGCTTCATAAATCTCATTTTCTAGAGGATGCCCTTTCAGGCAATTTCAGTTTATTTTGCAAATTTCTCTACAAGAATGTAAAATACAAGGTTTAACTTACATGTGGACATATAGTTTCCTTGATGCTTAATATATTTCTAAAAGACCCTCAGCTGGAAGTAATAGCAGCTGCTAAAGAAAATTCAAGTTTTCCTGCACAAAAAAAGGGAGAATATGATCAGGGAGTCTTGCTCAACTTCTCCATTTTCAAGGCTCTTTTTCCCTGAGGAATTTGAGAAAGGAGAAAAGGAGGGAGACAAAAATACGATGAAGCTGTTTATACAGTAAACAGATTTAGATAGATTTTCCATGGAAAATATCACTATTTTCCTCTGGGCAAAAAAAATTAAAAATCTTGATAGAAGATCATAGATAATTTGAAGTATTTTGTGGTCACACAACCTCAGGGTAGAGGTTTGGTTATCCCTATCTGCATTCCTTGACCATCTCAGCAGCTCTGAGACTCTGAGGCTTGGAGGGACTGTCTTCCCTCATAGTGCTTCATGGAAAGTGTGGTCCACTTTGGAGGTTCAGACTGTAGAAGAAAATGGGACGGTAACTCATTTCCCTGTAACGGCCTTGAGTAGCCATAAAAAACCTTATAAGTTTATTTGAATCATTTGGTTTTCTAACCAACATAATATTTTTTTACTTTTGGCTAAAAGAAAATTTCCATGGAAACAGTTATATTTTTTTATTCTTACTCATGTCTCAGGTTCTTGTTATTTGGGTGCATCTGTGCCATTTTGGGGTTCAAATGTCCTGGTTTTTTATGACATTTAATTTACTGATGACCACTGACATGGATCCTGCTCACCTCACCCAGTGGCTTTCATCTGCATTAGAAATTAGTCCTTTACAAGAGTGTCCATGAAGAAAAGAAAAAGCCCAGTTGGGCAGTGATTTGAAAGACTGACAAAACACTGAAGCAATATTTCACACACTTCTCAGATCACGAAAGGGAACAGAATTTCTGGAGGGAGTAGTAGCCATCTAACTAATTACTTTAAGCAAAAAAAGCTCACTGTCAAGGTCAGCCTAGAAACACAGTGAAGCAGGGTATATTTTATTACAAGGAACCTCTCAGTGTTTTGATTTGATTATGTTATTAGTTCCATGTATGTGTATTAACTGAAAAGGCACAATTAGCTGAATAAATTTCAGGAGGGATGTGAAAGCTGGTGTCAGCAGATAGAATACAGACACCAGTTTTTGCCTAGCAAGGCAAGAAAGCAAAATTTAAGGTGGAACCTCTCAGAAAAGACACCAAACAAAAAAAAAAAGGGAAAGGAACATTTATGTGATTTCTGCTTGTCCAGATAGAGGAAAAGCCTCTTTGATCAAATGACAAGAAAAAAGACAGATAGCATAGTCATTTGAAGGACAAGTCAACCTTTGAAAATTAATCTGGAGAACACAGGTCTAAAAAAATTTTCAGTAGCACGGTTGTGAGGCCTAGTCTGAAAAATTTTAGTACACTGACAACTAATGTTCACTTAAGAAAAAAACCCCCAACAAACAAAAAAGCCCCCCAATAACGACATAATATTTCTTTTGATACTTTAACAACAAAGAAAGTGGACTCTGCTTCAGGGTATATTTGAGGACTTGAAAGGTAAGACTGAAATTTGATTAGACCACCATTATATTCTTTTGAACACTTTAAAGAGAAACACTTCAACCACGCTGCCATGAACCCAGATATTCCTCCTTTCTTTTTCCCTCTGCCTCTCCTTGTACCTCTGGGCATTCATCTGCTCTTTATGTTACTCTTAGAATTTGAGCTAATCTTCTGATCTTTACTGTTGCCGCTGCAGAAAGAAGAAGTTGAGAATGTTAAGAATTAAGAGAGACTACATCTGTCTGGATGCCAAATGGCAATTACTGTCTGGGCATGATCTCAGAAAAAGTAGATTTTTTCAGTGTTGCAAAGGAAGAAAAGCTGAACCCGTGCAGGAATTTCATATGTGTATAACTAATGTGTTTGTGCTCTTCTAGGGTGGGAAAGGTCTGCTGTGAACAAGGCCTTGATATTGTCTTTGACTTCCTTTTTTGCAAGAAGTCAGGACTGGTCCTCCTTGGTGCTGCTGGCAGAGGCCATGTTCCCATCCACGCCTGTGCTGCAGAGCTTTCAGAAGGGAGAGCAAGGCAGAATGGGGGGCAGATGGTAAGAAAATACTGAAAATACTCTCCCTGAACATAGGAGAGTTGTCCAAGGGAAGGAGGCAAGCACTCGAGACCAGAAGCCTGGGGGAAAAACTGGTGTCCCTGGGCCATCAGAGGTGACAGCAGTTCTGTCCCTCCAGCCCAGTGGGCTGTTTCCAGCTGAGATGTGAGCAAATCTAGCCCCAGAGTCTTTCTATTGGCCGGGACCTGGCGTAAGATTTTTCTGCAAAATGTTTTGTTCCCACTTTCTTGAGAGATGAGAGAACATGTCAGGAGGGATTCTTTGTCTCCTTTAAATTTAATGTGCAGTGCTATAAGTGGATCAGACACTTCAGAGTCTCTTTTACAATGGCACAAATCACAAGTGTCTGCCCCTCCAATCCTCTCTTCCCTTCCCGCTTCTTCTGGATGAGTTGGCTTTTTCACTTCAATGCAAAAAGGATGAAATCCAGGCTACTTGTTTCAGTACCCTGATTTTGTCCCATTTTGACTTGGATTTTCATTCCAGTTGCCCTGTTTTCAGAAAAAAATACAAGTAACCTTTCTTTTACCAATTTTATGGATATATACTTGTAAGAAATCATTGATTTGAACTTTGTTTATGCAATATGTGAGGCAAACACCTATAAAGGAAGAAATTGTTTGGTTTCCTTTAAACTTTGATTGCATTTGTCCAGGAAGAAGTGTTTTGGGAGATAATGATGCCAAGTTGGTTTTGCATCCATCAGATATATAGCTTAGGCATTTAAATTTAAATTTACCTATTGGAAGCCTATGAAAGGCTGGGACTACAGCACAGAGATGGAGGTGAATGAAAAGCTTTGGAAATAGAAAAACATGCAGTAATAATACTACTGTTTTATTGCCCAAATGAAGAGCGTGTGCATATACTGTTTTTAAAAATGGTTTTAGAATAGCTCATGTGACCGTACTTTGGCCTCTGGGGATGCAAAGAAAAAAAGTCTCTTCCTGTCAGCCTATGAATTATTGGGTGGGAAGTCATCCTTGGTAGCCAAACTGAAGTCATGGGTTTACCAATAAAAGATGGTTCTGAAAGCTCTCGCTTTCTCAGGAAATCTGATTGAAATAATTGTCATCACTACCACAAGTCCCTATTTACAGAGCTAACTAGACACTTCAGTACAGCACAGGAAATTCTTTATAGTTTGTGTGTTTATTGAGATTTTTATGGTGTGTATAGACTGAACTAAAAGCACACCAGTCACTGTTATGAATAGAACACATCGAACTCAGTATGAATTACATTTATTATAAACTTTGCTTTTGTATGGAATAACAAACTACAAAAATCCCTCGAGTGAAATTATTTTATGCCCTTTCCTCAGCTAGTGATCCTTTCTATAGATTATTTTAAGGTTAGTTATTAAGCTCTAAGCAAACACTTGGCTGATATTTTTGGATCATGAGAGAGCAGGCTGTAAGGAGTTACAGCTGTGAGCAAAGGTTCCCTAAGCTGGCCTCTAACTGTGTTTCAAGCTAACCAAGACACCCAGCGGTAGGCACATCCAATGTCCTCTTCTAACTCTGTTGGAAGTGAGGAGGAGACTTTTGACAGTTTCAAAACAGCCCATCGTTGCATAAGGGGAGGAAGGCAAGGTGCTGCTACAGGGCACTATTGCAAGGTCAAGACAGTAGATAGAAATAGCCGCCTCTACAGTGAAATACATTAGGTCCATACTAATAGCCTAAATTCTACCATTACTCCCTAAAATTGCTCATTGGCTTTCACTGGTTACAAGGGGAGGCCAGATGCCTAGAAATAGACTGTCTTGGTTAAATTCTCCTTCCACATGCCTCAGGAATGTTCTCTTTGCTGTGGATCACAGCAATCACTAGTAATCACTAGTAATCTAGCATACAAAAGCGCAGATGAATGTGCTCACAGCAGCTTTGCTTCTTGGCATTTTATAGATTCTGTGGGATCCTAGTCCCTTTGGAAGGTACTTAGTAGTAGTAGCAGTAATTATATCAGTAAAATTTGTTTTAATCTTAGTAGGGAAGCTCCTAAAATAGGAATATGGTTTGTTTATCATTTTGTAGGCTCCCTAAGTTAAGAGCAGTCTGGGGCCTTGTTGACATGGAAGGAAATCTGAATCTCCAAATATGGGAAGTAGCAAGCTAGAAGATGTGACGGGGTGGATGTTAATGGGATCTCAGCTCAATGTTCAGCCAGTTCCTATTCTGCAACAGAGGGTTGGGAATCTGTTGTCATTGTCCACTTATCAAGTGCTACTCTTGATGTCTCTTCCTCTCAGGCCTTGGAGAGGTGTGTACCCCAGACACCTCAGGTTTTGAAATTAGGTTTGTGAGCAATGGTAGTCACTCCTGCACTACAGCATTCACTAAATAATTCAGAAACGCCATGCTGGTTTACATAAATTCTACCATAGAAACAACACCAGTAGCATGCTATTAAACCACGAAACAAAGATAGTTTTGTCTGCCTAATCTAATTCTGACGAGTTCAGGAAACTGTTCCTTTTCAGTCCTGCTATTGTGCCCAGGACATTTAGAGTGGGTTTCTTTTATCAGGTAACATGGTAGGAGTATCTCAGAAAATATTCCATGCAAAAGTGAGCATATTAATGAAGTAAATGGCATCATCAAGTGGCTTTCCTGTTGTTTTCTTGCTCATGGCTTTTCTGGCTCAGCTGCCAAAGCAAATGTTATTGATATTGTTTGCACATTACCATCCCTGCACAGACCATTTGCTCTAATTTTTCAAGATTTTGTATCAGTTAATCTAACAGTTGATACTTTGGCAGAATTCCCATTAAGATGCATGTGTATGGTAAATGATTAAAGGATTGGGCATGCATATTGAGAAAGCTGATGACTTACTACTGGTGGTAATGACTCTTGCTGTTCTTTTATCCTCAGCCACATGGCATTAGATGCTGCCTTTACAAAACAGTCTTGTCTTTGTCAAGCAGGAGATAATCTGGAACCTCTTTTTTAACCATCTGTTCTTTGCTGAAGCCTTGTGAGGTGCCCCAGTGTCCTTGTTCTGAGTCTCCTTACAATGCTCTGAAATCCTCAAGCATCTTTAGATTTCAAAGAGAAGCACATGGGGCTGCATGGTGTACATTTGTCTGTTAGGTACAACCCTTTTTTAGCTGTTTTTTCTGCTTATGCCTCTGATGTTTCTGTTTGCTCTTCTGCCACATAAGAAGAGAGATACCTACAGGGTTATGAACTGCAAGAATATTTAGTCCATTCACATACTTACTATACCTCAGATTTACAGGACATTTCTTCTGGGAATTAGATCCTCTGTACATTGGAGAAGCTGTTTGCAGATTGTGTTAATCAGAACTAGATCAGTTCAATTAATGCTGAGAGAAAATTGCTAATATTTCTTCTGTATTATCACTTGGGAGACCAAATAGAACTTCCCACTTTTAAGAACTGATAGCAGCAGCTGCCAGAAGCAGCCATTTGTAGCACACAATATCGAGTTTTATCAAGCCTGAATAATCAGAAGCTGTGCTGTGTAATGAAACTCTTGAAAAAGCATCTCAACAATGATACAAAGCCCATACCAGAATTATGGCAGGTAGGAGGCCTGTCAGATGGACAGTGATTATAGGAAATGGTATAGCACTGGCCCAACTGAAAAATGAAAATTTAATGACTTGGTCCTTGGGCTGCATAGCTGCATCCAAGGTTTGAACCACTGTAACAGCTTGAATGTTAGCAGTATGGAAAATCTGACTCATGACTGTCTGAATTCCCCAAGTAAGGTTTGGAATGAAACCTGTATTTGTTTAAGGATATATATCTTGGCAGCACTAGCAGGATATTACCACAAATTACCTACTTTCAAGTTCATTTCTACAGCAACAATAAAAAGTTTTAGGTCAGAGTTTACACAGAATGTTTTTCAGGAAAAGCAAATTAAATTTCTTTTCTAAATTAATACCTATTGAATATTCACAGAGATATCTTCTAGAAGATGATAAAAAGCCTTTGCTGGGAAACTTTTATTAGTCTTGAAAACTTGTAACAGTTTAATTCTAGATCACACATCTGTAAGCAGCACAGACTGTACTTGCATGTGGGAGACTGTGCTGTGGAAAGCAGCAGCCTGGAAAAAGAGTCAGCTGAATAAGGAGCAGTCAGTTATGGCTGAGGGAGTTAACATGCACAGAGAAAGTATGACTGAGGAGGAGTACAGATCTGGTACTGCTACTCTGTGGGGAAGAAATGAGGAATGGGAGCCCAGGGCCCATTTTGTGGCCAAGAACTGCAAGGAGGTGCATCAAGTCATGGGCTCCCTGAATGACCTGCAGTGTGATTCCAGTGAGGCTCTTTTTACAGTCAGAGTCATAACACCATCACCCAGTTTGGCCAACCTGAGAGAAATTTTAAGAGTAACTTGATAACAGAATTTAAGTGTTTCCATTGGAGTGAAGTCAGATCAGTTCAGAGTGAGATTATTTAACCCTTTCTTAGCAGTAAAGATAAAAGAATATTTGAAGTCAAAGGTGCAGTGAAAGAGCAGCTTTGGAAAATATTGAGGCGTCTATTATTGCAAGACTGTGCGAAAAAAGCCCTTTCTGGCCTTACGATATGTGGTTTATTCTTTCTTTCCCACCTCCCTCACCATTTCAATTAACAGATTTTTGTTGATCTTTGTAGAGAAAAATTGTTTGGTTCTTTTTTTCAAACCCAGTACCGCTGACTTGAAATGGAGTCATCATTAAGTTTAGCCACTCCTATTTTCTGCCTTTCAGATACTGAGGCTTCCATCTTGTTTTCATGAAATTCTTGCCTACATAAAGGTATTTGGGAATAAAATAGCAGTGTGGTGTATTCCATGCTGAATAAGCATGTTTGCACATGGGGTAATAAACTCTATTTGCAGACACATCTGGAGAATGCTTCACTTCAGTTTAATATTGTGAAGTTATCTCTAAATATTGACATATTTTAGGCACATATTCACATGCTCTGAAGGATTCTTCTTTCAATGAAGAATAGCCGTAATTTATAACTATAGTGCAGCCCATCTCTGATTCAGTCTATGCCAGGTTGCCTGTGAGAATATTAGGGTCAAAGTGCAACAGAACCACATGGGTCTGGTTCTGACCTGCCACTTGAGACAGTGTCCAGCTGTACCTTTATAAAGGTGTGAGAAGTGGTTGAGCATCGAGCTACAGCAGGACTTTGATTTAAAGAAATCCAAAGATAAATCAGAAGGCAAGAAGTTAATTCAAATGCTTTTCTTATAGCCATCTGACTGTACAGTGTTGTTCACAAGCAGTTTGGTCCAAAACATCTTTGGGTTGTCATTGCAAAGTTTTAAAGGAAACTTTTTTTTTTTAAATGTGGCTTGGTTTTCATATGCTAGCACATTTTAAATCTTTTGGACTAATTATATTTGCAACCAGGAAGATTAGAATTTGTTCTTAATATGAGTAGAAAATAACAAAATGGTGAATTTAAGAAAAATTTCAAAAACTTCAAAACTTTAGTGATAATCCTAAGTGTCATCAATACTGAAAGAAGATCAAGTCCAGGCTCTCCCATTTATTTTCCAGAGAATCAGTACTTCCTGTCCTGTTTGTCTTATGAAGTACTATGCCATCCATCTACCTCAACATCTTACTGTAACCTACTTAATCACTTGAAGATGAACAGGGAAGGTGTTTTGGTTCCGATGGCATTACACAAACAAATTATCAGGAGTTTGTGATATTCACAAAAACAGGATTTCCCTACAAGGTTTTGCATGAAAAGCTAATACAGCCCCTTTCATGTCAGAGCAGAATGCCTTCCTCATTAATCTGCCTTCTCTTCAGCTTAATAATACTTAGCAGTCACATAATGCTTTACATCCCCCCAAGCACTGTACCTAAATTGAAGATCCTGTTTAACAGTTAGACCTGTATACCTACTAAGGGAGTGCTATAGAAATCATAAGTACAGGTGTTTTTAAGTTAAAAAAAAATTAAAAACTGAAGAAGGAAAAAGAAGGGGGAAAAAAAGAAGAAAAACTAGAGTCTCAAAATAGTGCTCACAACATTTTTTCCTCTTTTACAGTGCTTAGATATCATGTTGATAAATGCCTTGGTACCTCTGAGGAAAAGTAGATCATCCGTATGTGGTAATTTTGCCTGAATATTGAATCTGAAAAAGGAACAGGACAATAGTTTTTATGTAGTCATTTCTCTTATGCTTGTCAGGGTCATTTGGTGACTTTTTCTAAGTCTATATTATTAAGTAATGTGGACAAGTAAGATCTATAAAAGTAACAGTTGATGTTTAGGGCCTGACATCTGTGATATGCACATTTCAGCAGGTTTATATTAGGACTAAACTGGTCCCATGACCTGAATGTCCTTTGCAGCTGGAGTGCATTAAGTACAATCCCAGAAGCACATCTTCCAGTTTAGTTTCATCCAGAAGGAATCCAGGTCATGCACTCCAAGACCATTTTGTGGTGCAAATCAAAGCACAGCAAAAAGAGACAACAGGCAATTTGTTTCAAAATCTCTGTCTTCCTTTAAATTGAAACACCAACACAGGCAACCCTCTGGGACTTGGGTGGAATGTACTGTTTCTAACTCAACAGAAGATCCTGTACTGGCACACACTGAGGAACTCATATATCATTTTGAAGCACTGAATGGTTTGTTTTTAGCAGCAAGGAATATTCTTATTTCATTATGGTTTGCAAGCAGCAGCTAGAAATAGAGGTGGGAGGGCTGGAATGAAAGACATTGATTTGATAATGTACCTAAGGATGTACAATTCCTAGAGCTCACATTATTTTGTTGTTTGCTGAATCTGAGTCCATGAAAGTTCAGGCTTTTAAAGGCTAGGGCATCTACAATAACGCTTTTCTGTGGCAGTCCTCACAAATATATCCCCACTGTGAATTTGGCTGTATGTTGAGATATGGATACCAACAGGGAGCCTGCTAGGCCAATGTGCCACCTGCAGCAGTGTTAAGCTTTCCCCAGGGTAGGGCAGAGGGACCCCCTGCAGTAGATGGCTGTGTAACAGTCTGCCCCCAGCATGGGATCGCCAGTCCTGATTTAAGTGAGGGAGATCAGATTTTCAGCCAATGCATGACAAACACCTATTCCAGAGTGCTAGCAATAGCAGTTCTACCTTTGGGTACAAGCCAGGTTTGAATGGTGTGTTAAAGGCCCTCCCTAGCAAGAGTGACCAGGGGCCAGTAGACTCCGTAAACTCACATTTAGACACGAGTTATCAGTTGGTGACTGGCACACCTCAGGGACTGTCCAAACATAGCCAGAAATGTGCACGTGACTGACAGCCATGAAAAAGAGTCTCTAATAAGAGTCTATAATTATTGACAATAAATACAGAGAATCACCAGAAAGAGAGAAGAATAATTTAATGTTATTATATGATAAAGTTGTCTTGAGTTATATGAGACTGGAAATCTCATAAACTGCTCCTAAGGAAGAAACATCTTTCTCATTGTTTTCTTAAAAGCTGGGAAATAGCCTGAGGCAGGGGGCTTCTATCCTTTCCAAATTTTTTTGATTTGTTTACAGTTTATAAGCCTGCAACTTTTCATGGCCTCATCCATGCAAATATTCAATCCCTTTTTCAGTCATGCTGAGCTCCTGGCTGTGTTACTGCCTCATGAAAAGGTGTTCTAGAGCCCAAGCAGGAAAAACTCACTTCCTTTTACTGGTTTTACATCTTCTGCCTTTCCCCAGGTGTCCCCCTGTTACAATGATGTAACAGAGAAAGTACAGAGCAGTGTTTAATTTACCACCTGAATGCTCCTCATTAGTTTGCATGTCTCTATTTTGCACCTTCTTATTTATCTTCTCTTTATCTTCCAGTAGAATAATCACATTTATTTTTTCGTTTTTTCTTGGTTCCTGAAGGCCATTTTCTCAAGAACTAACTTTTTGCTGTTGTATTGTTTTTGCTGCAGGAAAACCAGAACTCAGCACACAACTTCAGATAAGGGACTTGCCTCCACAGATTCTGTCATCCTTACAGGCCACCATCCTATAACCCCACAGAAGTTCCTAGTCTTTGCATAAGTATCCTGGCTCAAGCAACCTTCATGGTCCTCTCAGGCTGCTCTTGTCAGTGTTATTACTGACCTTAATGTGTTCTTCCCTTCACACAGCCCAAACTTTATATTTGTCTTACTCCATCACACTCGCTTCATCTTCTTCCTTGTTTCTTTGTGTTTTTATTGACTTCCTTGGCACTCTTGGACCATTTGCCCATGTATTTTATCAGTAGGCATGAACTGCCAGGGATTTTAGCCCTGTCTCTCCCTACCACATATATAAACTGTTACCTTCCTCAGCTGCTGGCTGTAGAATCACTCCAATGGTTTTAGTCCAGTTTGCATATCCAATATTTATTCTTCCTCCCTCTGTCCAGTTTCCTCTCCTGTAACTCCTAAAAGTAGTTTCTTTTCTGCCCAAGTCACTGTTTCTCTTCACACTTGAATATCCTCCCACTTTCTTCCTTTTTCCTCATCTTGCTTTTGCTCTTCTGTATTCTCAAAATCTGCTCTCCTTCTGAAGAACTCCAGTGCCTGAAAGACATTCACAGAAAGGACAAAATATCTCTCAAACTCAGTGCCAATTTCTTTCCAGTACTGCATGGTGCTCATCTGATCTCTGGTCATAGCACTGACATCCTTTTGCCCTATACTGGTGAGAGGAATGAACAATTTTGCTGGGTGGGGAAGTGATATATGGCTCAGACAGCATCAGGAGCTGAAACATTCAAGAATGTATCTTTTAGTGTGTGTAAAGAACAATTTTTAGAAGTTCTTTTTGGTTACATTTTCATTGGGATGTAAGCTCTTGCCCCATAAAATAGCTTTACTGCTGCTCAAAGAAAACACCACAATGATCTTTTAACATGGATCAGATCATGTATTATTTCTCCCAGCTTTAACCTTAGTGGAGGTTGAACTGTATTTCAAAAAGAGAAAAGGTCAAGATCTGTTATTAGTAATGAAAGCAGGACTTACAGTGAAAGATGTCAACCAGGCTGGATAGAGGAAAATGTAAAGCACAGCCACAGTATGAAAACTGTAATTTAGAACTTGAACTGGAAAAAAGAATTACAAACCCAAGTAAAATACTTTTACATTCTCAGAGAAACATTTATTGAATGCAATTACTCAAATTCAACGAAATTATTCATTTAGTTTCCATGAAGTACTTTAACATCACTTGAATTAAACTGAGAGATTTAAAGACTGCCTTTTCATACTTGTTTGTTAAAATCAATAAGTTCCTGAGGCAAGTTTAGGTTCTGAAGGAACTGACTCTTCCAGAGGAAAAATATTCCATTAAAACCAGAACAAAATGACAACCACCTCATCTAGTCTTCATTTTTTCTCATGATAAAATCTGGCAATAAACCCAACTCCTTGTTCCAAACTTTGCACACCGCCCAAGTTGATAATAAGCATTTGTGCAAGGATAGACTGTTTAAAAAGCTTCAGTTTTTACACAATGATCAATGTAGATAGTTCCCCTGTGGTTTTACCATTAATATATTTCAGGAACAGAAAACTTAATGTATGCAGAAATGGGTTATGAGAAGCAAAAATCTGTCTTCAGTGCGTTCCTGTTCCTCAGAGACAGTGTACTTCTGCTGTAACATAAAAGGTTGATGTTTTTTAGGTGAAAGAATGAATAATAAAATTCTTTGTTTTAAGAAGCAGCTTGTCTTCTCAGGATTGCTTGGCGCATTCCATATGCATTGCTCCAGTAATGTTTTATATTCAGGACTCACATTGCTCTGCACAGAGTGGTTCAACAAATATCCATAGGGTGTTTTTAAGTAGAAGGTTGGAAAGGAGGCTGCTCAAGTTGAATTTTGATATCAATTTCACCTTATTTCAGATATCTGTACTTTAGAGGTTTGTATGTGAGATAATCCTGCTAGGACACCTTTATAATGAATGCTTGGACTATTTTAGTAGCCTGTCGTAGAAGTGCCTATTTCTTTCTTTAGTATTCTCAATGTTCAGTGACTGCAAGCTCAGATAAAGACATTCATACGTAGTCAGATGAATGTTCCCTTGCTACTCTTCATCTTTAGGTGCTCTAGTGTCCCATAATTTCATATACAATTCTGAAAATTTTGTTGGAGGGGTCTAGCCCCCCAACCAGATGTGCCATTTGTCATTTTTGAAAACCTGTCCAGGTACAAACCTTTTGGGAAAAAGTACAATTTACACACACTGAGACTTGCTATAGCTTCACAATTAAGTCTTCTGATAAGTCCTGTCTGTGTGCAGTCCTATACTGAGTGTTATTTGGGACTTCCATTTTTTTTCTTCAGTTTTTGTTATGGTTCCAGTCCTTCTTGAGTCTCCATGCCAAGAGTCTCCTGAAGTTCTCCACAGCTATCCCTGGCAAAAAAAAA